>JAJJLU010004020.1:0-20331 GCA_023807065.1 Isotricha intestinalis
TTTTAAAAATTAAAATTATTCTATAAAAATAATAAATAATATTGGAATAATATATCTTAATATCATTTCTATTATTACTTTTTAATATAAAATAGATAATAAGAATTAGGACATTTAATTAATTCTCTTCCTAATTCAGTTACCTCTATATCATTAAATTCGTACCATATATTTTCTCTTTTTAATTTTATGTAAAAATAATAATATCCAAATTCTAATGAATCAATGTGATTTATAACGCATAACGAATTTTTCATTTCTATGCAAATCCTTATTTACAAATTCAATTATGCTAATTCCTCTTGAAAATCAACTTATTCAATATTTATATTTTTATGATTATTTAAATTATTATTAATTTCAATATAATTGGGGTTAATTTCATTTTTACTATTTTTTTTCTATAATATTATTTTCTTTATTTTTGCTTAAAAAGGGATTAAAATTTATATTATTATTATCTTTATTAATATTGTTATTTGAAAGAGCTGTTTTATTATTTATATCGTTATTATATGTATTATTGTCAGAATCATTTGCTTCTGATTCTTCATCATATCAACTTTCAATTCTTCGAAATTTTTTAATAATAAAACATACCAATTATTGTTATCTAATTTATTAGCAATTTACATATTCTTTAATTTTTTCTATTTCTACATGAGCAAAAATTTCATCATCTTCATACTTATTATTATTTATATCTATTTTTTTTTTTCTTTCAATTTTTTTCATCTTTATCTTTTTTATTCCTTTTCTTCTGTTTGGTGCTTTTTTTTTTTGGCATTAATTTATAGTTTATAATATAATATTATTTATTTTGAAAATTATGATATATTAATTATTATTTAATGGGTTAATAACTGTATTTTATAAATATTTTTATTTTTTTAAAGTTAATTTTTTAAATTGATTCAATTTTTTTGGGTCTTTCATCACACATCTCCACATATCATCATATAATTGATTCAATTTTTTGGTTTTTCACTACATATCATCACATATCACCTCATATCACCCCATACCACCACATATCACCACATATCACCACACATATCCGCATATCACCATATATCATCATATATCACCACATATAACCGCACATCACCAATATCACCTAATATACCACATATCACCTCATATCACCGCATATCACCACATATCATCATTTATCAATGTATATGACCCATAGTTATCATCCTCCAAAAAAATTAAAATTATATAAATCCACTAAATAAATAAAAAAATATTAAAGATGTTATCTTCAAATTTCGAAAAAAACGAAGATAGAGAAGTAATAACAACAGAATCATTTGAAGAATTCACGACATTTAAAAATAATCATGTATCAATCCCTATAATAGGAGTTCACAGTGGAGTTTTTCATGCAGATGAAGTTTTAGCATCTCTCTTAATAAAATTTCATCCTAAATATCCAAAATCATGTGTAATAAGAACGAGAAATGAAAAAATTTTAAATGAATGTGATATAGTTTGTGATGTAGGAGGAATAATAAATCCAGAAAAAAATAGATTTGATCATCATATGAGTGATTTTAAAGAAGTTTTTGATGAAAAAAATGATAAATTTAAAGAAATAAAATTATCTTCTGCAGGTTTAATTTTTAAATATTTAGGTAAGGAAATATTAATAAATATACTTCAGAAAAATAATTTATATGAAGAAAATAAAAATCACATTGATGAAATGATAACATTAATATATTCATCATTTATAATATGTGTAGATGCAATAGATAATGGAATAAATGCTTATCCTTCAAATATAACTCCTAAATTTATTGATTCTTCTAATTTTTCAAGTAGAATTGCAAGATTAAATCCAGAATGGTATATTAATAATGTTGATGTTAATTTAAGATTTAAACAAGCTTGGAATATTGCAGAAGATGAATTAAATTTCCATATTATTAAATTAGCTAAAAGCTATTTTGTTGCTTATGATGTTGTAGAAAATTCTGTTAAGCAATTTTTAGGAAAAGAATATTTTATATTAGAAAAATTTGTTCCTTGGAAAAAAATATTATATGATGTTGAAAAGAAATTAGAAATTCAAGGAAAAATATTATTTGTTGTTTCTGAAAGAGATACTCAAAGTGATGATAAATATTGTGTTAGTACAGTTCAAAAAAGTGAAGGAACTTTTGAGTTTAGAAAAGGATTACCTAAAGCTTGGAGAGGATTAAGAAATGAAGAATTGGAAAAAGTAAGTGGTATTAAAGATATGGTTTTTGTTCATAGTTCTGGTTTCATTGGATTTATGAAAAATAAAGAAGCTGCTTTAAAAGCTTTAGAAATTGCTTTAAAAACAGAAGAATAATTTTTTTTTATTAACTTAAGAACTAAATTATTTATTTTAATTTATTTTTTTCTCATTAAATAAAATTTATTTTCTATAAATGGATAATTCAAATCAAGATTATATAAAAGGAAATAATATATCTTCAAATTCATCTTCAACATCATTAGAAATTCCAAATGAATCATCAGTAACAATAACTCCATCTATTAAAGAGGAAGTTAGAGAAAAAAAAATAGGGAAAAATATAATAGTGAAAATATTAGGTAAAAAAAGAATAATAGGAATTCCAGATACAATATTTGTATTTATATTAACAAATATAGGAATGTTTATAACAGAATTTGGATGGATATTATCAAATAATTATTTTTATCCATATCAAATATATATATTCCAATTAATATTTTTTTGGTTAACAATTTATTATATGTTTATTTGTTTCTTTATAGATCCAGGAATAATTCCAAGATATAATAAAAATTTTCAATTAACAATAGAAGAAAAAAATAAAGAAAATAATAAAGAAAATAATAAGGATAATGTAGAAGAAAGTGATTTAAATAAGAAACAATTACCTTCAATTTTTCAAGAAAGAAAATGTGAAACATGTCATATAATAAAACCTCCTAAAACATCTCATTGTAGATTTTGTGATAATTGCATTCAAGGATTAGATCATCATTGTTTTTTTATAAGTAATTGTGTAGGAATAAGAAATCATAAACAATTCTTTTTATTTTGTATATATGGTTCATTTGGTTGTTTATTAATAGTAATATTTGATTTTATTCATGTTAATTATGTTTTATTTTTTTCTAAATTTCAATTATGGAAACCTATATATAAAGGAAATAAATATTTATTAATAATAAGTATAATATTAATTTTGTTAGGTTCTTTATATGCAAGTTCAGGAGGTTTAGATTTTGGAATCATTAGTTTTACTGTTGGAATCGGATGTGCAATTTTTATTTATTTATTTTATAAATATAGTTATATAAGTATTTATCCTTCTTATTATAATCCTTTTTCTCTTGTTATTTTAGGAGGAAGTTTAGCATTTTTTTTTTTTGTTTTTTCTACCTTTTGTATACAATTTATTAATATCTCTTCTGGTTATACTATAAAACAAAAATTCAGTATTGAAAAAGAATTTTTGGAAAATATTAATAAAGAAAATAATATTGATACGAGCTATATTAAACCTAAAAATTTTAAAGAAAGGATCAATAATTTAAAAAGATTTTTTGTTATGAAAAGACCAAATTGTTTATTTGATTTAGATAATGATTTATAAAATAAATTTATTTTTTAATTGTTAATTCAATTTTTTATATTTTTTAAAGTTTTTTTATTAAGTGATAAATTTAAAATAATGGATGGTAAAAATTGGTGGAAAGAATTAAGAAATAATAAAGCTTTTCAAGTATTCAAAAGATATTTACATAATTTAATAAATCAATTAAATGAAAGAGAAATTCAAAAACATATGTATAAAAAAGGTTTAAATATAGATGATATATTAATTGAAGAATCTTCAAAAGAAATTGATAATTATTTAAAAATAAAAACGAGACATAAAAAACATAATCAAAATGAAGAAAAAAAAGTAAATAAAGAAACAAAAGAAAGTAAAAGAGATATAAATTTATTATATATGTGTTTATTAAAATTTAATGGATTATTAAGATATATGTATTTTCAAGGATTAAATTATGAAGATATATATAAAATGGCTCATTTTATAAAACATACATTTAGAAAAAAAGGACAATATATTTTTAGACAATTTGATAAAAGTGATTCATTATATGGTGTAATAAGAGGAAAAGCAGTTATTAGATTAATTGATCATATTGATTATACTAAGAAATTTATGAATGAAGCTACTTTAGGTAATTTTACATATACTTATAATAATGATATTCAAATTCAATATTTTATGTCTGATTGTGAAGAAGAAACTGAAGAAGAAGAAGAAGAAAGTTCAGATGATAATAATAAATATAAAAACCCAAAGAATAAGAATAAAAATAAGAAAGCTAAAATCAAAAATAAAAATTTATTCTCTTCTGATAATGATAAAAATGATAGTGATGATGATAATTTAAATCCTAGAAAAATAAAGAAAAAAAGTAAAACTACAAAAACTAGTAAAAAAGATCTTTTAATAGATTTAAATTTAATAAATAATAATGAAGAAGAAGAAAAAATAAAGGAAAATTCTCTTTTTGATGAAGTTTTTAATGCAGATTATTTAACAATAAAAAAAGAAATAAAAAAAGATTTGAAAAAAGAAAAAAAGAAAAAAAAGAAAATTAAAGAAAAAAAGATAATAAAAGCATTAAAATCATATCAAACACCAAAAGAGCCATTAAAGGGTAAAATATTAGATAATTTTATAAAAGAATTTGAATATGAAAATTTTGAATTAACAAATGGAAGATGCTTTGGTGAATGGGGATTATTATATTCAATACCAAGAACAACTTCAATATATGCTTCAGAAGATACAGATTTATTTTATTTAGAAAAAGATTATTTTAATAAACTTTTATTAACGAAATTTTTAAGAAATGATAAAAATAAAATAAACTTTTTAATTCATAAATTTCCAATTTTTAAAAAAGATTTTAAAATAAGACATATATTTACAAAAATAATTCCATTATTTGTGAATAAAGATAATATAATATATACTCCATTTGATAAAGCTGAAAATATTTATTTATTATATCAAGGAGAAGGTTTATTAGTTAATTTACCAAAAGCAAAAGAAAAAGAAGATTATTCAGTGAGAAAAAGTGGTTTACAAATTATTTCTAGATTACAAGAAGGTGCAATTGCTGGAATTGAAAGTTGCATAAATGATAAAAATAAATATGATTATGGATTCATTATTAATAAAGATTTTACCACTTTACTTCAAATTAATATTAAATATATTTCTAATTTATATAAAGATTTTAATAAATCTTTAATTCCTCTTTATAAAAAACAACAATTACTTTATAAACAAATTAGAGAAAATGGAGAAAATATTAAAATGATTCATAATTTAAAAAAAAGATTTAGTTTAAGTAAAGTTGTTAATAATATTTTAATTAAGAATTCTAAGAAAAAAAGAAATTATTCAAATGATTTTAAATATAATGAAAAAATAATTAAATTTTTAAAAATTAAATCTGATAAAAAGCTTACAACAAGTTTATCTAAAAAAACTTTTTTACAAACTAAATTTAATTCTGAAAAATCTAATATTTTACTTTCTAATAAATATATTTTAGATAATTTATCAACAAATATAAAAACAAATATTTCTCCTTTAAGTTCAGAAAGAGGAAAATATGATAATTTATCTTCTTCTTCTTCGAGAAATAATTTTTTTTTAAATAAACATTTTAAAAGTAATTCTCAATTTGATACTATTTTATCTAAAAATAATTCTATATTTTTAAATTGTAAAAGTGATTCTACTATTTCTATTCATAATAAAAGAATTTTTAGTCCTATTTCTAAAGAAAAAGCTATTAAAATTAATCAAGTACTTAGAAAAAAATTAATTTCTTTTCAAAGTATAAATACAGGACATTATAATTTACCTTTATTATCAGATAATCCAAATTTTATTTAATATTATATTTTTTTCTTAATATAAATAAAATTTACTTATTTTATAAAATTAAATCTTTCTAAATATTATTAAAAAAAATTAATTTTTTTTAAAATTACAATTATTAAATTAAAATATAAAATAAAAAATATATTTGTTAAATAATAATTTAGTTTCTTTCTTTAAATATTAATATTTTAACAAATAAATGACAATTTATAACATAGATAAACTAAAAGGTCAATCAGAAATAGATTATCCCAAATTAATTTTAACAAGCATTTTATTAATAGGTTCCCTTTCATTAAGTATAGTATAATTATATTATTAACTTTAATAATATTTAGTCACTTATTTGATAAAGCAAATATTTTTCAAAAGAAATAGAAGAAAGAGAAAGATTCTTATATCAAAATCTCATAAAAAATATAATGAATATTTAAAAAAAGTAGAAAAATTAAAAATAGAAGGAAATGAATTAGTAGAAAAAAATGAATTAAAAAGCGCTTATAATAAATATACAGAGGCAATAAATTTATATGTTGATTGTCCTTTAAATGCAATAATTTATGCAAATAGATCATGGATAAATTTAAAATTAGATAATAATTCTGATGCTTTAGAAGATGCTAAATTAGCTATTGAATCTGATCCAAATTATATGAAAGCTTATTATAGAAGAGGAAATGCAAATTATTTTTTATTTAGATTTGAAGATGCTTTAGATGATTTTAATTTTTTATTAAGTAAATTTCCTAATGAAAAAGAATTAATTGATAAAATAGAAAAAACAAAAAGTCAATTGAAAAAAAAAATAAATAGTAATTCAAATTCAGAAAATAATATTGATATTTCTGAAATAGAACAATTAATAAGTTCAATAAATATAGATTTTAATGATTATAAAGGTGTAATTTATCATGGAAGAGGATCATTAAGTTTAGAATGGATAAAAGATGTAATAAATGATATGAAAAATAATATATACCTTCATCAAAAGTATTTATTACAAATAATAAAAGCAAATATAGATATATTTAAAAATCAAAAAAGTTTAATAGATATAGAAATAAAACAAAATGAAATGATAAATATATGTGGAGATACTCATGGTCAATTTTATGATTTATTAAATATATTTAAAATAAATGGTTATCCAAGTGAAAAAAATCCATATTTATTTAATGGAGATTTTGTAGATAGAGGTTCATTTTCTTTAGAAACAATAACAACATTATTATTATTTAAATTATTATATCCAAATCACTTTTATTTATCAAGAGGAAATCACGAGGCAAGAAATTTGAATAAAATATATGGTTTTGAGAAGGAAATATTAACAAAATATAATAAAGATATATATGAAGCCTTTATAAAGTTATTTTATTCACTTCCATTAGCACATGTAATAAATAATAAAATATTAATAATTCATGGAGGTTTATTTTCAAGTGATGATATAACATTAAATGATATAAGAAATATAAATAGATTTATTGAAGTTCCAGTAGAAGGAATTATGTGTGAATTATTATGGAGTGATCCCACTATTATTCCTGGAAGAAGACCTAGTAATAGAGGTGTTGGAATTTTATTTGGTCCTGATGTTGCTAATAATTTTTTAAAAAAAAATAATTTAAATTTGTTAATTAGAAGCCATGAATGTAAACAAGATGGTTATGAAAAAATAGGAAATGTTTTAACTGTTTTTAGTGCTCCTAATTATTGTGATCAAATGAGAAATAAAGGTGCTATTGTTAAAATATTCGGGAAAGATATTTTAGATTATAAAATTATACAATTTTCATGGGTTAAACATCCTAATGTTCCTAGCATGATGTATGCTTCTCCTTGGTTTGGGTAATTTTAAATAATATTTTAATGATTTTTATAATATATTTATTTTTAAATTTTTTGATTTTTTTTTTTAAAGTAAGAATCGATAATTCTCAATTTATAATACAATATTCTTAAAAATCAATAAGGAAATAGAAAAGAAATAAATGCAAATTTAAGTAAAGTATTATCAACAAATTCAAATTTAAATTTCACTCTTTTATTTATTAGAAAATTATTTAATTTATAAAGACATTGAATATAAAAAATAGATAATAAAAAAGAAAAGTTTATAATATTTTCATTCTTTTTTCTGTCGATATAATTATATATTTTAAATTTGTTTATTTATATTTAAATTTTCTTATGAATTTAAAAAAATTAACTATTAATTTTTTTATAGTTATAATCATCATTTAAAAAATCTTCATTATAAATTCTATGTTGTGTCAAAATTGAATTTTTATTTTCATTTTTGACTTGATAAACATTAAAATTATTTCTTCTATTTTCATTAATATTTTGAATTTGATAACTAGGTTTAAATTTCATTTCTTCACCTTCACTACTTCCCATTAAATCAATATTTTTATTATTTACAATTAAATCATTTTGATTTTCATTAAAATTATTTTTTTGTTTTGAATTTTGTTTATATATTCTATTTTCAATTTTATATCTTAAATCAATTGGAATTTGATTATTTTTTTCTTTTTCATTATTATTATTTATCATTGAATTATCTGTTGGAGAATTTATATATAAATTACTTATATTATTATTTAATTCTTGTTGAGAAATATATTCACTTTGATTATTTAAATTTGAATTATTATTTTCAATATAATTATTATTCATATTATTAATATTTTTATTATATATTCTAGGATTAGTATTTGCATTTTTTTTTTGTTCTTCATTATAATTAAATTTATTCCTATTATTTCTTAAAGGAGTATATGTTTTATTTTTTATTTTATTTGTATTATTATCTAAATTTGTATTAATTAAAGCATTATTATCTTGACTATCGCAACTTAAAGTTGGAAATATTTCTCCACTTTTACTCATTTGATTATTATTAATGTTCTTATATTTTTCTTTTGAAATATAATTGGAATTAAAATTACTAAATTTACTACTATTATAAATATTTACATTATTTCCTTCTGTATATTCTCCATTTTGATATGGTTGAAATTCTTGTAATGATGAAATATTTATTGATTTATAAATTGCAGGATATTCAATCATTAATTTCACAATTTTTAAAGTTGGAGATAATATTTCCTTTTTATAATTATCCAAATATAATATATCATTAGGATCCTATTTTGAATTTTATATATTATTATAAAAATACCATTTTAAATAAACCTGAAATATAATTTGAAATTTGATTTAATTGAATCGATTGATCATTATCTAATGTTAATATAATATATTCTCCTGTTATTGATGAAATAATACTTAATTTAACTATTGATTGTTAAAAAATTTAATACGATGTTCATGAATTAAATTATTTATTACCTTTAATGTTACATGTCTTTCATGAAAGGATTTTAAATTTAATTCATCTTTTAATATTTTATCATTTAGAAAAAATAAGTCATATCCTGTTAATGAATATTTTTGAAATAAATCTGATATTCCTCTATAATTATTAGAATTTAACCAACTACATAATTCTTTACATGACCATTCTGAAATTTCTTTTTCTAAAGAAGTCATTTAATTTTTTTTTAATTTAAAAATTAGTTTAAATTTTAAAAAAAATAAATAAGAGTTTTTAATTAAAAAACATATCAATTTTTAAATTATATATTTTCTAATAATGGAATCGAATAAAATATATAAATATTTTAATCAAGATTATTCTTGTATTTCAATAGGTGATGATAAAGGATATTCAATATATCAAGTTTCTCCTTTTGAAAAAAGAGTTAAAAGAGGTAAATAAAAATTTAAAAATAGAATATGGACAAGGAGTAAAAATAATAAAAATGTTAAATAGAACAAATATCCTTTTTATTGTAGAAAGAAATAATTTAAATCAAGTTATTATATATGATGATTATAAAAGCAAAGAAATAAAAAAATTGAAATTCAATTCAGAAGTAAAAATCATAAAAGTTAGAAAAGATAAGTAAAAATAAATTTTTTAAATAATATTTATAATAGAATATTTATCTCTACATCAGAAAAAATATATGTATACAATTTTTTAGATTTTCAAAATTTAGATATAATAGAAACTTATAATAATGAAAGAGGAATATTTGATATAAATCAAGAAAATTCAAATACAATTATATCATATCCAGATAAAGTTCAAGGTCATATAAGAATTAAATTTTATGATTTAAATAAAACAACTTTTATAAACGCTCATAAATCATCAATAGCATATTTAACTTTAAATTTAAATGGAACTTTAGTTGCTTCTACTTCAGAAAAAGGAACTTTAATTAGAATCTTTAATATTGAAAACGGTGATTTATTACAAGAGATTAGAAGAGGAGGAAGTAATGCTAATATATATAATATAAGTTTTTCTAATGATAATTTATTATTGGGAGTTTCTAGTAATAGAAATACCATTCATGTTTTTTCTATTGAATGTTCTTATAAAAAAACAAATGGAAATAAAAATTTAAATATTTCAATTCCTAAAAATAATACTAGTTTATTTTATTTTTTACCTAAATTTATTTCTAATGGATATTTTAATAGTGAATGGAGTTTTATTAATATTACAATTAATGAAATTAATTCTATGATTGGATTTAATGAAGATAATGATTTATTTGTTTTAACTCCTTCTGGACAATTTTATAAAATTAAATTAGATTTACAAAATGCAGGGAATTATACAGTTGTTGAAAAAGAAAAAATTAAAGAATAATAAATATTGTTTTTCAATTATTTATCACTAAACATATATTTATAAATTATTTTATTTATTTTATTTATATTTTTTTTAAAAAAAACTAATTTTAAAAATAATTTGATTTATTATTTAATATTTTAAAAAGATTAAAAAATACAATTTTTAAAATATTATCATTCAAATTTAAATTAATAAACGATGGATTCTTTTTTCATTGATTTCCCTTCAAATAGTCACAAAAAAAATAATATTGAAACAATTTTATCTTTAAATAATAGTATTTTTTCAAAAAGTGAATTAATAAGAGATTGTTCTTTATTAGATGATAGTTCAATTCATCTTGATTTAAATTTAAGTGAAATTTTTCCAAAAAAAAAAGGGAAAAAAAAGAAGAAAAAAAAGTATATAGGTAAAAAAAGATTTAAAGATTTAAATGATACTCCATTACCAATTTTTTCATGTATTTATTGTGCTAATGAAAAAGTTTCTTTTAATTATATGATTCACAAAACTCTTTTTTCAAAATATGGAAAAAGTGATGTTATTTATAATTCAATTTTAAATGAATGTAAAAATAAAAGAATGTATTTAAATATTTTATATTGTGCTAAAAAATTTGATTTATTTTAAAAAAATTCATTTTTATCAATGGGAAAAATATATTTTTTTCATTGTTAAAAATTTAATATATTGTTCAAAAAATTTTGTTTTAATTGTTTTATTTTTTTTATGATAAAATGAATGAATTATACTTTACGAAGTATTGAATCATTTATAAACTTTATTATTTATTTTAAGTATAATAATATATATTTAAAATTATTTTAATATAAGCATTGATTTTTTTTCTAAATACAAATTTCAATAAATCCTTTAATGACTTTATTTTAAATATTATAAAATTAAAATATAATTTATAAGTAATTAAAAATTTTAAATCAAAAAAATATATTTTATTATTTATCACTTTTTACTCTTAGGAGGATATTCAATAATAGATTTTTTTCCAATATACAATACTTCAATTTGAGATTTAACTTTTTCTAATTCTGCTTTTAAACTTTCAACATTTTTTTTAATATTTTTAATATGAGGAGAAACAAAAGAACAAGCGATTAAAGATCTATTTTTAGGTAAATTAGATATTAAATTTTCAGTAACGCTTTTTTTAATTTCTTTCATTTCTATACTTAAAAATAATAAAGATCTAGTAGATAAAATTTGAAATCCGAATTTTTTAAGGAAATCACCATTTAAAATAATATTTCCTATATGAAAAGAAACTAAAGTTTCACTTTGTAATTTTTGAATAATTAAATTAGTAATTTCAGGAGCAAAAACTAAAGAATAATCTTTAACAGAATGAATACAAAGAGATTTAATATTTCTATTATTAGCAATTCCATAAAATATATTATATAACATTTGATAATATAATCCATCAAAACCGAAAGATTCAACTAAATTTTCTCCTTTATCAAGAGGATAAATAATTAAATTAACTACTTGTAATTTAGGACAATATTGTAAAACTGAAGATAATAATATTACTGAGTTTTTATTACCTAATAATGAATGATTTATTATTATTGTTAATATTTGAGGCTGAAATTCAGGATAAAATTTAAAGTTATCAAATATTCCTTTAATTTGTAAATTATTTAAATTTTTAATGTCTTTATTTTCTTGATTAAATAATACATGATACATTGATATTTCAAATTCTTTTTGAAATCTTTCTTCAGCTTTTTTACATTTTTTTAATTCTTCATCTGAAAAATCTATATTATTATAAATACTTTTAATATATTTAAATACTTCTACATTATTTTGAAGTTGTTTTTTAATATAACTTTCTCCTATTAATTGATAAAATAATGCTTTCACATTTTGAATATTATTATGTTGGGCTTTAGATTCAAATTTTTGAAAATATTGATTTAAATTATTTCCATTTTCTGCACTATTTAATATATTTATTACCTCATTATCTATCATCCTTTTTTTAAATTCTTCATGGTCTTCTGAAAATATTTTTTTATTTGCTTCATATGATAATACTTTTGGGGTTTTTTCCTCTTGTTTTACTATTTCAACTACTGCTCCCATTTTTTTTATGTATTAAATAATAACTTATTTCATTTTATATAATCAAATAATCATTTGAAAAAATATTAATTTAAAAATAATAATTATTTTTTTAAAAAAATGATATATATTTAAATTAATTTTTCATATATCTTTGTTTTTAACATTCATTAAAATAAGGTTATAAGAATTTTTTTCTTTTTCATACTTAATAATAATTCAAGAGAAAAAAAAATAATTTATAACTTTTTCTTATTAATTCAGATAAAAAATGAGCTTAAGAATATAAAATATATTCTTATAATAAATGTAAATGTATAAAATAATAATCTATATCACTCTTTAAAATATATAACAATATAAAAATTTTTATTTTTTTTAAAAATTAAAGAATAAAATAACAAAATTTTTATCGTTTAAAAAGTATAAAAAAATTATAAAGTTATGCTTTATCAAGTTCTTTCTTTTTTTCTTCATAAACACTTTTTTTTTCATCTTGATGTCCCCTAATCCAAGATAAAATTTCTTCAGCTTTTTTTTTTTTCTTAGAATCATTTTTCATTTTTCTCGCATAATTTTCTAAATCAATTTTAGCTTTATTATCCAAAGCTTTTTCTTCATCTTGTTTTTTAAATCTTTCAGCTTCTTTCATTAATCTTTCGATTTCTTCTTGTGAAAGAACATTTCTATCTTTATCAATTTTAATTTGTTGTACAGTTTTTCCAGTTAATTCTTTAGCAGAAACAACTAAAATTCCATTAATATCTTCTTCAAATGTAACTTCCACTCTAACTTCTCCTCTTTTTTTTGGAGGAATTTTCATAATAAATTCTCCAAGGAAATGATTATCTTTAACAAATTTTCTTTCTCCTTGATAAACTTTAACTCTAACTTGAGGTTGATTATCTCTTACATTTTGATAAGTCATTGATTTCTTACATGGTATAGTAGTATTTCTAGGTACTAAAACATCCATTTCACCTCCTTTTATTTCCACTCCTAGTGATAAAGGCGTCACATCGAGTAACACGAGCTTCTCTAATGCATCATCATTCACATTGTTTACAATAGCAGCTTGTACTGCAGCTCCACATGCTACCGCCTCATCAGGGTTGATTGATTTATTTACCTCCTTCCCATCGAAGTACTCCTTCACTATTTCTACTATTTTTGGTATTCGACTTGAACCTCCTACCATTACTATTTGGTTTATATCTTTCTTAGTCAAATCTGCATCTCTTAATGCTTCCTCCATTGGAGGTATACATCTATCAAATAAATCACGACAAAAATCCTCAAATTGAGGACGAGTTATTGTCACATTTAAATCCTCACCTTCTGCTAAGGCATCTAAATCTATTGCTGTTTGTTGAGATGATGATAAATTTTTCTTTGCTTTTTCACATGCGATTTTTAAACGTCTTTTTGCTTTGTCATTTTTAGAAATATCATTTCCAGTTTGATTTTTGAATTCATCAATACAATAATTTATTATTCTATCATCAAAGTCTTCTCCTCCTAAATGAGTATCTCCTCTAGTGGCTCTGACTTCAAAGAGTGTATTATCTAAAGAAAGAATAGTAACATCGAAAGTACCTCCTCCCAAATCGAAAATGAGTATATTTTGTTCATTATCTTTCTTGTTATCAAGTCCATAAGCAATAGCAGCAGCAGTTGGTTCATTTATCATTCTTAAAACATTTAATCCTGCAATTTGACCTGCAATTTTTGTAGCTTGTCTTTGACTATCATTAAAATATGCAGGTACTGTTATTATTGCATCTTTAACTGGTTTCCCTAAGAAATCTTTAGCTGTTGAAGCTAATTTTTGTAGAACCATTGATGAAATTTCTTCAGGTAAAAATGTTTTTATTTCTCCCAAATATTCTACTTGTATCTTTGGCCTATCTGAATTTGGATCAGGAATAACTGTGAAAGGCCAAACTTTCATATCTTTTTGAATTTCAGGATCATTAAATCTACGTCCTATCATTCTTTTCGCATCGTATACAGTGTTTTTAAAATTTTTTATATTCGTTTTTGCTCCTTCTCCTATTAATCTCTCGGTCTTTGTGAAACATACTACTGAAGGTGTTGTACGATCTCCCATATCGTTTGGAATCACCTCTGGCTTTCCGTTTCTCCATACTGCCACACATGAGTATGTTGTTCCTAAATCTATTCCTATCGGTGTCTCTTCATCTGACATTTTTAATTATATTTATATTTTTGATTTGTTTGATTTTTATATTTTTTTATTCTTTTTTTATTAAGATTTTAAAATGCATTTTTTGATAAATAATGAAAATAAGGAAAATAAAATGATTTGTAAAAAAAAAGGAAAAATTAATTATTTAATTATTTAATTTTTCTTAAATAAAAAAAAATATTCCAAGATATTTTTAGGTTTACTTCCTTTTTAAATATACACTTTTCTTATGTCTTTTAATTAGATTAGAATAGCAAAATAATAATCATTAACAATTTTAATTTTTTGAAATCTTTTGAATTTTTTAATTATTACTTAAATCAAATTCATCTTCATAACATTATATTTTTAAAATTAATATTCTTATAAATATTTCCGACTTAATTTATGAATAACTTTTCATTTTTTTAAAAAAACTTTAGTTTGAATGAGTTTATTTGACTTAAAGTCTATCTACTCTAAAATATCCTCTATTACATATTAATTACTATCTACATATCAATTATTATTCTATGTTTTATCAATTAATTAATTTATCATTAATATTTTTCTTTCTTTTTTATCTTAAATATTTTAAATATTAAATTATGAATATTTTATAATAAGTTCCTAATTCTTCTTTGATTACTTTATCATACATTATTTTTCATGAAAATTTTATTCAATGTTTTTCTTTTAATCTTAATAATCTACAAATAAGTATTTAAACGTGATAAAACTATATTTTTCTAAAAAATAATAAGTTATTTAGTTACTTAGTTAGTTAGTTTAATTCCGGCAAGTGGCTCATATTTTATATTAATTAAAAAAAAAGAATAAGAAGAAATCCAAGCATCTTACTCGTGTTTTATTCATAAATATTTCAAGTATCATCTTATTCATCTTTCTTATTATATTCTCCAAATTTAATATATATTCTCCAAAAAAAATTTTTTAATTTCTTTGATTCTTTTATTGTCATTTTTCTTTTCTTCTTTCTTTCCAATAATTATTAGAATAAAATTCAATATTTTCTAATAAGTTTCAATTGTTTGTTTTCCTCTCTAATTCTTCTAATTCATTCTTTAATTTATCTCTTAATTCTTTCATTATCTCACATTCATTATAACATGTTTAATGTTATTATCTTCTTTCTTACATAATACATATTTCTTATATATATCTTCTCTAAAACATCCTCTATAACACATAAATTTAAGTAATAAAAAATCATCTCAATATTCCAACTATATATTCTTTTTATAAATTTAACATTTATATTACATCCTTCTTTTTCTCCTAATTCTTTTAATCTTTTAATTATATATTTTTTATTAAAAGCACTAGAAGGAATATCTCTGTATCTAATACTTATTTTATTATTTTATCATACATTGTTAATTTTTCTTTAAAAATATATTAATATTTCTCCTTAATGTTAATAATCAACATACTAAATAAGTATTTAAATCTGGTAATCCTAATTCTATTTTTAATCTACTATTATTAGTTCTTATTGGTAATTTTAATTATTTCTTTAAGTTTATCAACATTATTTTATCTATTCTATTAATCCTAGTTTTTTGATCTATGAATGTTGTCAAATCATATAATAATCTTGATTTATGAAAATATCTAATTATTAACATAATTGATTTAACACTAAAATATCTTTTATTTAAAATATAATTTCTTGTAAATATTCTCCTATCTTCTTATCAATAATACAAACATGTTTATTTATTTTCATTTTATCATTTATTATTATTCCTAAATATTTATATTCTTTTATAACTGGATGTCCTTCTATTTCTAATCTATCTTCATTACCTTTTAATATCATTATTCCACTTTTCTTTTTATTTACCTTTATTCCGTTTAATTCACTCCTTCTCTCTTTTTTTTTAAATATATTTAATAATTGATTTATTCCTTCACATAATATATATAAATCATCAGCATAAGCTAATATTTCACATGAATTTTGATTTGATTCTTTAATTAAATCATTTAAATTGAATAACATAGACAAATTAAACTTCCTTGTAATACTTCATTTATCACATTAATATATATATTATTATTATAAATTTTTAATTTTGATTATCAATATAATTATAAAAATTTTATACTTCCTATTATATCTTCTGAAATTCTTTGTTCTACTAATTGATTAAATAATCTTTTATATATTACTTTATCATAAGCATTTTTTAAATCTATAAATACTAAATATTTGATGAAAAAAAATTTTTTTTTAATCACTCACTTTGTCTGAATTTTAATAAATTTAATTCTGTTCCACATCCTTTTATAAATCCTTTTTGTTTATTAAATAATTATTTTCTTTTCTTTAATTTCATTCACTAATCTTCTTAATATAGTTGATACTATTAATTTAATAAAGTGCTTGATATAGCTATTGGTCTTATATCATTTACATCTCCTACTTAATCTGCTTTTTTATTTATACAAAATAATCTACTTGTTGTTATTTCTTCTGGAATTACTCTAGGAATTAAATATCTTTTTAATATAATTTTATATTTTCATATACTGGATTTAAATCCTCTATTTTCATACATTTTCCAGGAATTTAATCTCAACTTGTAGTTTTATTTTTAACTACGTTTTTACATACACATATTATATATTCTTTTGTAACATTAATTTCTTTATCATTTATTTCATAATAACATTCCTTATATCCTTTATCTTCTAATTAATTTTTATATTTTTTTATTATTCTTCATTTATTTCCTTTTTATTTAAAGTTATTTTAATATTATCATTATTAATTATTTTTAAATTTTTTAATACATCTGTATTTCTATTTATATAAGTAATAAAATCTTAATTTTAAAAGTATTCTTTTACATTATTTTTAATTCTTAATTCTTTTAAATTTTTAAAAAATACGTGCCAATTTTCTGTTTTATGTTTGTGGATTCATTTCTTTAATCCAATAAAATCTCCTTTCTTTTGCATTCCTTTAATTACTTTAATATTCCTTTAATATTCTTATATTTTTTTAAAAAGCAACCTCAGAGGGACTCGAACCCCCAACCTACTGATCCGAAGTCAGACGCGCTATCCATTGCGCCATGAGGCTATATTCATTTGTATTTTATTTTTTCTAAAATATAAAATTTAAATTTTAAACTCTTTTTTTAATTAAATCATTATATTTTTATTATATTATTATTCAAAAAATAGAGTATTTAATAATTATTATTGTTTTATTAGAGAAATATACTAATTTCAATGAAAATTTTTGTTGTAATGAAAAAAATAAATTGTTTAAAAATGAAAATTTAAGTTTTTAATTAAAGAAATTAAATATATATAATTATTGATTGTTTTTTTAAAGAATTCCCAACAATAAATGTTATTCAGAAATGAAAAAACAATAAAAAAGTTAAAATTAAATAAAAACCTAATATTAACAACATCCATTTTTTTTTCTTTCTTTATCTTGTTTATTTTTTTTCTTAGGTAAGATAATATTTTTATCTTTATTATTATTAATTTCTTTAATATTTTGAAAACTAAGATATTCCAAATATAAAACTTTAGCAGCATCTATAAAAATATTTTTAGCATTAAATCCAGTTTTAGCAGAAGTTTCATAAAATAAGGCAAAATTATTATCTAAAGCATATTGTTTTCCTTTATCAAAACTAATAACTCTTTTATCTTCTAAATCATTTTTATTTCCAATTAAAAATATTTTAATATTAGGATTAGAAATTTGTTTTAAATCTTTAACCCAAGAATCAATATTATTAAAAGAAGAAATATTATCAATAGAATAAACAACAATAGATAAAGAAGAATTTTTATAAAAACTAGAAATTATAGATTGATATTTTTCTTGACCACAAGTATCCCAAATTTGAAGACTGATATTAATATTATTTATACTTATATTAAATATGAAAAATTCAAATGCTATTGTTGCTTGATAATAATTTTGAAATGTATCTTTTGTTGCTCTTAAGGATAAACAACTCTTTCCTACTCCACAATCTCCTATTACTACTATTTTAAATGATAAATTTATATTTGCATATTCTTGTGGAAGAAGCACATAATTTAAATTTTCCATATTATTATTTTTTTCTTTTTTTATTTAAATTATTTTTTATCTTTAATTTATTATTATTTTTTTTTTTTACTTTCTTTAAAAGGAATATTTGTTAAATCTATATTATTTAACTATTGATTTTTTATTTTTAAGAGAATTAATAGGATTTTTTTCATCTGAATTAATATTTATTAATTTTTAGTAATATTATCATTTATAAAATAATTATTATTATAATTTAATCTATATTCTAATTCTTCAACTATTTTATCTTTTCCTATTTCCAAGATACTTGTTAATTTTTATAATTTTATTTTCTATTCTTAAATTATATATATCTTCATTGAATTCTTAATTTTGATTCTAATAATAATAAATCTTTTATTATACTAATTTTTTTTTCGAATGATTTTAAATTTAAAAACAAATATTTTTTTTCTAAATAATAAACAACATTAAATGCTCGAATAAATAAAAAATAAACAAACATTAAAAAGCAATAATAAAAAAAATTTATTTAAAAATATTTTATTTTTGAATAAAATGAAAAAAATATAATATGTCAATTTATAAATTAAGAATTAATCATTTGGAAGAACCTTTGGGAATTGATATTAAAGGAAATAATTTTTCTTTTTTATCTAAAGAAAAAGGTCCATTTAAAGCTTCTATTTTATTAGATGATAAAATTATTCAGACAAAAGAAGTAAAATTAGAGGAAACTTATTCTTTTTTTTTTAAAGAACCTTTTGAATATAATAAAAATTATATATTTATGGTTGAAAGTTCATTAAATAAAGCAGAATTAAAATTTGAAACAGCTCTTAAACTAGAATCTTCATTTATTAAACCTAAAAATAAAAAATTATTTTCTCCAATTTTTGTAAATGATTTTAAATTAGATAAAGAAATTAAAAGAGCAAGATTATATATTACAGGTTTAGGTTTATATCAAGTTTTCATAAATAATAATAAAGTTGGAAATGCTTTTCTTACACCTGGATATAATGATTATGATTATTATTTAAGATATCAAACATATGATATTATTCAATTATTAAAAAAAGAAAATAATATTGAAGTTCATATGGGAGATGGATGGTATAAAGGAAGATTTGGAATGAATAAACCAATTGACAAAGGAGATAAAATATTTGGAGATGAATATAAATTATGTGCACATATTTTAATTGAATTTAATGATGGAGAAATTTTAAATATTTTAACAGATAAATCTTGGAAAGTTAAATCTAGTAAAGAAGTTAGTAATGGTATTTATGATGGAGAAGAAATTGATTTTACA
>JAJJLU010004021.1:0-20265 GCA_023807065.1 Isotricha intestinalis
AAAATTTAAACTGATAAATATATATATAAAAAAATGAGTGCAAATCGTCGAAGACAAAAACGTGGATTAATATCATATGATGACTTAGAAAAAATAAAACATATATTAAATTATATATATACAGATCATTATCAAGATATTTCAACTTTCCCAAGATTTGAAGAATGTTTTGCTCCTTTATCAATTGAAAAAAAAATAAATTTCCCAGAAGCTTATTCTGAAATGTTAGGAGAAAATAAAAAATATTTAAATTTAAGAAGAATGATAAAATTTTATTTAAATTTTAATAAAAAGGAAATTAACTATTCTGAAAATACTATAAATTTATATAATTTATTATTTAATTCTATTTTTAAAAAAGAAGGAGAATTTATTGGAAAAGAATTAAATAATTCAATTAGTTATTCTTCTAAAAATTTTATAGGTCATAAAACAATAAGTTCTATTGCAGTTATAACAGATAAAAAAAATAAACAAATATCAGGTTTACAAATAATATATGATGATATATTTGTATCAAATTTATTTTTTGGAAATTTAAATAAGTTAAATATAGGATTATTAATTAATTTAAAAATAAAAGAAAATTTACCAGATGAATTAAATAAAAAATTTCCTGATAAAAACCAAAGAGATGGTATTTTAAATATATTAGGAACATATACTGATCATATTACTTTTATTGGTTTTAAAAGTAGATTAGGGAAAATATTAGTTTTTGGAAAACCTGAAGGAAAACCTTTTTTATTTGGAGAAAATGGAAAACAATTATCTTATATAAAATTATCTATACAAAATAATCGCATTTGTTATTTAGAACCTCATTTTAATGAAATTGATAGAATTAATCCTTATTTATCTATTAAAAGTTCTCAAGTTAATGAAGATTTTTTAAATGAAGATAAATTATTATATGAAGAAAATTTCATTCAGAAAACTATTAATAATAATAATATTAATGATAAAAAAAAATTAGAACTTTTTTTACTTCCTTTAATCAATGATGAAAATTTTAAAAAAAGTTTTGATAATGGAGATATAAGAGGAACTTTTATTTATGAAATATGTAATTTGACAGGAGATAATTTAACTAAAGAAGATGTTGATAATGCAAAAAAAGCAGTAGATAAAATTAATATTGAAGATGAAGTTAAACATTATAATAATTTTAATGTTGGTTTAAAAAAAAATATTGGAATATTTAATATTAATTCTATAGGTTTTCAAACTTTAAAACCTGTGATGAAAAAAATAGAAAATACTGTTATTGATCAACAAGAAAATAATAAAGTTTTAAAAATTAAAGATTATTTAACTAATGCTGAGAATTTTGAAAATTTTATTAAAAATTTAAGAAAAAAAATCATTAAAGATATTGGAAAAAGTAATTTAAATAATAGTGATAATCATATTCATAAAATTGAAGAAGAAGAAGATGACGAAGAAGAAAAAAAAATCATTAATAAAAAAAATGAAGAAAATAAAAATGAAGAAGAAGAAGAAGAAGAGGAAGAAAAAGAAGAAATAAAAACAAATAATATAAATAAAAATAATATAAATGATATTATTAATGAAGATAATAATAATATTAATAATGAAGATAATAAACATGATATTAATAATATTAAATTAATAAATGATAATAATGATATAATAAATAAATCAAAAACAGAAAACATAAAAGACCCTATAAAAAAAAAAGATACAAATGATTATACAAACTTTTTTAAAAAAATAGCAAAAGAATTTGCAGAGAAGAAATTATTATCAAATGAAAATAATAATCCATTTAATCAATTAAAAAATAGGAAAAAAAATCGTGGAAAAACAGAAGAAATAAAAACAAGAAATAGGAAATCACATTTAGAAAAAGAAATATCAAAAGAAGATTTAATATATAATAAATGGAAATTATTTTCTAAGAAATTAAGTAAATCTCAAGGTTTAAATTTATTACAAACTATTGGTGCTGTTATTAAAGGAATTCATTTGTTAAAATATGAAGAAGAAGGAAAAAAAAGTTTAGGAATTTCAAATGAAAAAGCTATTAAATTATTAAATATTTTAAAAGAAAATAAAAAAATTATTCTTATGTTATCTAAAGCTCATACTGAAAGTTTAAGAAGAAAAAAAGAAATTGAAGATTTAATCAAATTAGATGAAGAATTAGCTTTAAAACATATTGAAGATAAAAAAAAAGAAAAAGTTGAAGATGAAAAAAAAAAAGAAGAATTAAAAAGAAAAGAAATTGAAAATAAAATTAATAATGAAATTAACATTATTAATAATGAGAGAGAAAAAAGAGAAAAAATAATAAATGAATATGAAAAAAAAATAGAAAATGAAAATAATATTTTTCGAAAAAAAAATTTAGAAGAAAAATATGAAAATATAAAAAAAGATGATATAAAAAAAAAAGAAGATGAAAATAAAAAATTATTAGAACTAAAAAAAAAAATAGAAAATATAAATAAAGAGAGAAATATAATAAAAGAAGAAGAAGAAAAAAAAGAAGAAAAAATTCGAAAAGAAAGAAAAGAAAAGAGAAAATTAAAACAAGAAGAATTAGAAAAATTAAAAAAAATATTAATGAAAAAAATAGATAATGCAACTCCTATTGATTTAGCAATTTTAAATGAAAAAATAAAAAAATGTGAAAAATTAAAAAAAACAATTCCAAATGAAAAATTAGATAATTTTAATAATTATTATAATGACTTATTAAAACAACAAGAAATTTTAAATGAAATAATTCAAAAAAAAAAAAGTGAAGAAATTGCAAAAAAATTAGGTTATGATCCTAAAAAAGATATTAATGAAATAAAAGAAGAAAGATTAAAATTAATGGATATTGAAGATGAAAAAATAATAAAAAAAAATAAATTAGAAGAACAAAAAAAAAGAGAAAATACTCAAATTGTTTCTATAGAAAATATGAATTTATCAGAAATTAAAATATTTAAAAATCAAAAAATAAGTAAAAAAGGAGAAATGTTTAAAGATGATTTATTTAAACCAATAAGAGAAAATTTATGTGAAATAAATAAAAAAGGAGATTGGATTTTAAATGAAAAAATAAATAAAAATGATATTTTAGGATGGGAAAAAATAAAATGGGTAAGAGCAGAAATTGCTTTAAATACTAAAAATTTTCAAGTTTTTTATGATGGAATTTCTTCTAATGATATTCAACAAGGAAAATTAGGTGATTGTTATTTTTTAAGTTCTGTTTCAGCTTTAACTCAATTTCCAAAGTTAATAACAAGATTATTTTATTTTAAAGAAAAATCAGAACAAAATTGTTATGGATGTTTCCTTAGAATAAATGGCATTTGGCAATTAATATTAATAGATGATTTTTTCCCAGTTTATCCAAGTAATAATAATAAAAGTTATAATATTGTCTTTTCAAGTACAAATTCAAATGAAATTTGGGTAATGTTATTAGAAAAAGCTTGGGCTAAAGTTAATGGTAATTATGCTAGAATAATAAGTGGAGAACCAACTGAAGCTTTAGATATATTAACTGATGCTTATTCTTATAAAATAAATTTATCAAATATTAAAAATGATGAGGAAGAAAAAAATATATTATTAAATAAATTAAAAACATATAAAAATAAAGGTTTTATTATGACTGCTGGAACTTTAGATAATTGTGTTTATTATAACAATGAAAATATTTCTTTAGAAGAAGTTGGTTTAGTTCCTAATCATGCATATTCATTATTAAATATAAGGGAAATAAATACTAAAAATGAAGGTTTAATTAATTTAATATATTTAAGAAATCCATGGGGAAATACTGAATGGTCAAGAGATTGGAGTGATAAAAGTTTAAAATGGACTGAAAATTTAAGAAGACAATGTAATGTTGAAATTAAAGATGATGGTTCTTTTTATATGAGTTATGAGGATTTTTTAATTTTTTTCAATGTTATTTATATTTGTGAAATTTATCCTAATTATATTTATTTTTCATTACAATATGATAAAAATAAAGTGTTTTATGGTCCTATTTTAAGTAAAATTGAAGTTAATGATAATCATTGTAATACTTATATTCAATTGCATCAAAGAAATAATAGAAGTCCTTTAAATGATGGAACTTATCAAAATTCTGTTATTGCTTATTTAATTTTAGTAGATGATAAATTTAATTATTTAAATAGTAATTTTGCAGAAGATAATTTTACTGCTGTTAATTATATTTTAAATAAAGGTACTTATTATATTATTAGTGATATTAATTATAGATATATTAAAGGAATGATTAATTTTGGTTATACTATTGGAACTTATGCTGAGAAACAAGTTAATATATTTGAAGAAAAAGATTTAGATGTTAATTTAGTTTTTAAAAATATGTTAATTGATTATTCTAAAAAAAAAATCCAACCTAAAAATTTTTCCAAAGGATTATTATATAAGTCAATTGATGAAAATAAGGATTTTCCTTTTAATTTTTTTATCTTTGATAATACTAAAGGAAATTATGATGTTACATTTACTGATAAATTAAAAAGTTGTATTGGAAATACTTTAAAATGTGATTTTTATATGCAAGGAAATGATATTAATAGAAATTTACCCTATCAAAAAAAAATTCTTGCTGGAAATATTGATTTTATTGCTCATATGCCTTGGATTATGAATTATGCGTTTCAATATTCTATTGAAACTTTATCTTCTCCTGTAAAAAGAAGGAAAAAAGAAAGTAATAGTAATTTAAGCAATAATAATAATATAAATAATAATAATAATGAAAACATTGATATAAAGAATACTATTCCTAATTATAAACCTGTTATTAATAATAATAATATTAAGAATGATAATTATGATAATAATTATTATGTAAATAATAATGATAATTTTAATACTATTGATTCTAGTTTAAGTAATAATAGAAGAAGATATGATCCAAGAATTATTAATGAAATTCCTTATAATAATAATAATACTAACAATGAATATTACCCAAATAATAATGAAATATTTCATTCAAATAGAAGAAGAAGACGTGATAATCAAATAAATTCTTCTTTAGAAATTTCAAATGATAATAATCAATCAAATTATTATAATAATACTATTAATTATAGTAATAATTATAATAATTATAATGATAATAATTATAGTCATGAACAAATACCTCAAATAAAGGAAAGAAGAAGAAGAGAAAAATATTATAACAGTGAGCTAAATAATAATAATAAAAAAAAATATGAAAATCAAAAAAATGAAGAAGACGAAGATTTAATTACAAATAGGGCTTTTTCAGCAGGAAGAAATTATATAAGTAATAATAATAATAATAAAACAGAAATTCCATTTGATGAAATTTTTTCTCAAAAACCAGAAAGTTTAGATAGAAAAGGAAAATTAAATCAATATATTTTAGAAGGAAATGATAGTTATTTTATTGGAATTGAAAATTTAAATAATAATATTTATAGTTTAGTTCTTAAACTTGAAGGATTATTTGAAGAAAATCATCCTAATGATAATAATATTAATTTTAGATTAGGAAAAAATCAAAAAAAAGTTTTCCATGTTTTACAAAAAGATAATTATGATGGAGATATGGCTTTTGTTTTTCAATTAGCTTAAAATTTATAAATGTAATTTATTATAAATAAATAAATTATTCAAAGAGAAAATAATTTTATTTCTTAATAATTATAGTATGAAAATTATAATTTAAAGTAGTTTTTAAATGAATTTTATATTTATTTTACAACTTTTATTTATATTTTTATAATTCCTTTTATTTTTATATTGATTATTTTCCACTATTTTTTTACTTGAATTTAAAGAGTTAATTTTTAGTTTATAAATATTTAATTCAATTCCTTTTAAATAAATATATTAGAAATGATTAGAAAGAATAAAAAATAAAACTTTTTTTCTTTTTTTCAAGGTAATTAATATAAAAATAAAATAAATTAAAAGTTTTATTTATAGATTATAATTATAAAATTTAACTTATTTAAAATTTTCATTTACATTTACTTCTCCAGCAATATACTTTAACCCAAAAATAAATCATAAAAAAGATTTTCCATCAAATCTAAAAAACTTATCCCTTTAAAAGATAATAACCCTTAAAAAACCATTAAACAATATACAAAAATAACCAAAATTTTTTTTTCATAATTTTAATAAATATAACAACAACTATTTTTTCTATCTTCACTAACTTCTTCAAGTAAATTATATTCTTTAAAACTTTCAATAGGAATAGTTTCAATTAATTTTCCTTTTCCAATTTTATCAATAAAAGTCAATTTTTGTTTTCCTCCTTTTTTAATTTCTATTCCTTTTCTATCATATCTTTTTCCATCTTTCCATTTTCCAACTGGAAAATTTTTATTAATATTTAAATTATTTTTTTTTTCTTCGAAATAATTATTGATTACATATATATTATGAGAATTATTATTATTTGTTATTGAATTTATATTTATTTTTGCTTCTAATCTAGATTCTTCTTTTTCTTCTATTTTTTTATTATCTTCATTTTTCTTTTCTTCTTCTTTTTTCTCTTTTGATTTTGAGCTTTTTTTATTATGAGTATGAGAAGAAAATTTTAATTCGGGCTTTATTGTTTTACATTTATTATTTGCTGTCAATCTATTTGGGTATTTTTTATTTTGTGCATCCATTTGAAAAATACTTTATCTTTTATTATCACTTAATATAAAATTATATTTATTTTAATTATATTTCTATTATAAATATAAATTAATATTTTTCAGTTAATAATAAAAATACTATATTCTTTAAATAAATTATAATTATAATCAATTAATAATAAAAAAAATCCAATTAAAAAAACTAAAAAAGTATAAAATAAATTAATAAACTAAATTTAACTAAACTAAATAAAAAGAAAAACAAAAATAAAAATAAATAATTAAAAAAATAAAGACTTATTAAATAATTAATTAAAGATAAAAAAAATAAAAATCCAAAAAAAAATAAAAAAAAAACAATCCAATTTTAAAAAAATGGAAAAAACACAAGAAAAAGAAAACTCTGAAGGCCAGGATAAAACAAATCCTCCTGAAGAAGCACCTCCCTCCTCAGAGGTTCCCAACTCAGAAGGCAACTTGTCCCCAGAAGACGCGAAGTTGATATCTGATCAAATGCTTCAATTTCGAAAGGACAACCCTCTCCGTCACCGTGGAGAGATTAAATCTGAATACAAATTCTGGTCAGAGCAGCCAGTACCTCAATTCAACAAGGACATTGGAGTATCATTCGGTCCCATAACAAAAGACAATAAAGTGGAGGAAGAACGTCAGGAGCCTTATCAGTTACCTTCAGGATTTGAGTGGCAAGATGTAGATGTTACAAAAGAGAATGAGTTGAATCGTTTATATGAGTTCTTGAAAAACAATTATGTAGAAGACGACGATCACATGTTCCGTTTTGACTATTGCCAAGAGTTCTTGAAATGGCACTTGACTGCACCTGGATATCATAAAGAATGGTTAATCTCAGTGGTGAGGGAAGATAAGAAGAAGAATAAAAAGAAGATGGTAGGATTCATTTCGGGAATTCCAGTAAAAGTTCAAATTCATGGAACTATAATGGAAATGGCAGAAATAAACTTTTTATGTGTAAACCAAAATTTCAGAAGTAATAGATTAGCCCCTGTTTTAATTAAGGAAGTAACAAGAAGAATTCATTTAAGAAATATATGGCAAGCTGTTTATACTTCAGGAACAATGTTACCAAAACCTTTTGCACAATGTACTTATTATCATAGAAGTTTAAATATTAAGAAATTAGTTGATATTCGATTTACATATTTAGGACCAAATTTAAATTTAGCAAGAGCAAAAGGAATATATAAATTACCTAAAGAAAATACGGTTAATGGATTTAGACCAATGGAAGAAAAAGATGTTAATGATGTTTATAAATTATTAGAAGAACATGAAAGTAAATTTAAAGTTAGAGGCTTTTATTCTGTTGAGGAAGTTAATCATTGGTTTTTACCTAAAAAAAACGTTGTTTATTCTTTTGTTAGAGATGATAATGGAAAAATAACTGATTTTATTAGTTTTTATAGTTTACCAAGTTCTATTTTACAACATGATTCTTATAAAAAACTATTTGCTTGTTATTCTTTCTTTAATATTAATAAAAGTATGAGTTTTAAAGAATTAATGAAAAATGCTTTGATTCTTGCAAAAAATAATAATTTCGATGTTTATAATTGTTTGGATATTATGGAAAATAAAACTGTTTTTAAAGATTTATTATTTGGAATGGGTGATGGAAAGTTAAAATATTATTTTTATAATTTTGTTTGTCCTGATACCAAACCTGAGGATTTGTCCCTAGTTTTGATGTAGTTTTTTTTTTTGAATTTAAAAAGATATTTTTTGAGTTAATATAAAAAAAAAGATTAAATTAAAAAAGAATTTAATAATTTAAAAATAGTTTTTTATAATATATGATTATATATTATATAAAAATATTTTTATTAACATTTTAACAATCATATATGAAAATAATCATTTCCAAAAAAGTAAACCTGATATGATAATATAATTTTTATTTTACATATTACCCATAAAATAATTAGTAAATAATAAAAAGAATCATTTCTCTCATAAAAATTTTCAAAATTAATTAAATAATCTTTTAACTTTTTTTTATGATTTAAAAAATTAGATATAAATAAATATCATTATAATTAATGAATATTATTAATGCAAAAAATTAAAATTAAAAATGAAAACAAAATATGAGAATAAAAGTTTCTTTTGAAACAATAAAAAAGAATTTTTAAAATTATCAATAAAAAACATCTTGATAAAAAATAATTAAGAAAAATTTGAAGTATATATGAAACTTATAATGCTTTATCATAACCAGAAAAAAATGGAAAGAAAATGATATTGTAATTATGAAAGTTATTTTTATAATTTTGAAAAATTCTAAATTTAGAATAATATTTTTGCTCAATAAAAATATTTTCAAAATTAGAGAATCATAATTATAATAACATGAAATATTATGATAAAAATTTTAAAAATTATATGAATAATAATATGAAATATTTTCAAAACCAAAAATTTAAAAAATATAAAAATAAAAAAATATTAAGTAAAAATTATAATTATTAAAGAAAGAAATTATAATATTTTTTTGAAAAAAAAAATGAGAAGAAGATATACAAAATCTTTAATAACAACAGCATCATCAAAAACCAATTATTTACAAAGAAGTACAAACAGTAAAATTAAAGTAACTTGTATATATTCAAATGTGAATAAATCAAAAAATAATTATAGAAAAGTTATAAAATCAAAAAGTAATAAACCAATTAATTGCAAAAAAAATTCATATAAAATTTCCAATGAAGAAAAAAATAAATTAGAAAATTTAACTGTTCAAAATTCTTTAATTAAACAAAAAAATAATTGTCAAAAACTAAAAATTTTAAGTATAGTTTGGTTTAAAGATATAAAAAATTTAAGAAATAAAAATAATATAAATAATAATATAAAAACTTTTTCTTCAAATAAAAAAAGTTTAAAAACAGATATTCACATAAAAAAAAATAATAATATTATTATTCAAAGAAATAAAAATGAAAGTTTAAAAGATATTAATGATACAATATCTAATTTTTTAAATTATAATTTAGGAGAATTTAATAATGAACAAGATTTTGAGGAAGATTTTTTTGAAAAAAAATTAGATCCTTTTATTATTTCTTTAATTGATAAAAAAAAGAAAAAAAACATTAAAGATGAAATTAAACGTGAAAATAATTTAAGTGAAAAAGAATTTGATTTAAGTAATTGTATTAAATTTAAAGAAGAAATTAATAATATTAAAAAAGAAAAAGGAAATAGATTTGATATTCATTATGAAAAAAGAAATATTTCAGAATTAACTCAAAATAATTCTTATTATTATTCTAATACTGAAGAATTAAAACCTTCTGAAAAAATTCATTCAATTTATAATTCTAAGTTTTCTCTTATAAAAAAAACGTAAATAAATATTAGATGTTTTTGAAATATAATTTTGTAAATATATTTAATTAATGTTGGTAAAAGAAAATAATAATATATTTATTGAAAGTAATAATATTTTTAAAAACATATATGATTATTTTTATTATAAAAAAGATAATTAAGATTTATTTAAGTGAGATTAAAAAAAGATTATATCATTTTTTCTTTTTTTTCAAATAAATATTAAAAAATTAAATTAAAACCTTCTAAATTGAAATTAAAAAAATCTAAAATAATTTTTATTTTTTTGATAATTATATAAAATTTATATTTCATAATATTCTAATTAAAAAGGAATTAATTAAATTGATTTATAATTTGATAAGTTTATAAGAATATGATTGAAATATTTTAAAATTTAATTTAAATTAAATAAAACATTAATTTATGATTAATATTTTATATTATTCTTTAAACTTTATTTAACAAATTCAAAACCTAAACAATGCAAAAAAAGTTTTAAAAATTCTCATAAATTTCTTCTTCAATTTGTTTTCTTCTTTTATTCTTTCTCCTCATAACATAAATAAGACAAATTCCAGAAAGTAAAACTGCAATAATAAACAAAAAGAAATAAAGTAAAAAATTCACAAAATCAAATCCACCATTATTAGGCATTTTAACTAAATATTTATTATCAATAGAATAAAATTGCAAAAATCTAGAATTATAGTCAAATATTAAATAATAATGTTTTAATATAGGTAAACCAAAAATAAATCCTTGAAATTGACTATCATATTGAACAACAGAAATACAATCATTATCATTACATTCAAATAAATTAGTATAAGGAAAACTTAAATCAGTAATATCACTTAAAACAAAATCTAATCTTGGAACTTTAGAAACATCACTTTTAGAACATTTAAAATAAGCTTTATTATTATTGTCTTCTAAAGAACAAATGCTTTTTCCTTCTTTATCAATAAATAAATTCATTTTCATATAATCAATGAAATTTCTAGGAACATAAATTTTATTATAAATAGTTTCAAAATAAACAGGAACATTCATAATTTCAATTTTATAACTTCTACTATTAATTTCATAAGAATATTGTTCATAATAATCATCAATATATGAAGGAGCTAAATTAACTCCTCCAACAAAAACATGTGTTAACATACATTTCCATTTAATTTTAGGTTCTTTATCTAATAATCTACAAGGTAATATTTTTGATCTTTGTTGTCTTATTTCATCAATTGTATCTCCAACATGTAATTCTCCAGTATTTGAACTATTAAATTTTAAAACAAAACTATTATAAAAAGTTGTCATCTCTGAACTTAAACGATATACAATTGAATAATATTTTGAATCATATTCTCTTCCTAATGATAATACTCCATTAAATTTATTGTTATTTTGAACTTGGTCGACTTGGAGAAAAAGAAAATTTTCTAATGTTTTATTTTCTAATATGAAAGTCTCCTTCGAACGGTAACCTCGATAGGAGAAGGAGTCTTGTACTCGTTCATCTAATTGGTTCTCACTAGAGTAAGAAGAACTCTGAGATGACTTAAATGTGTTCATGTGGAGCCATGTTCTTTCAGAGGCAATATCGAGAATCACATTCACTTCCTGAGGGGGAGTACCTATCTTCAGGGGAGCTAAGAGTAATTCGTTATCAGTAGCCAATTTAAACATGATAGTCGCTGTACCACTTGGCTTCTCCGGCTCTGCCGGTAATGGCTGGGGAATTATTAAAGTTGGAGTGAGGGTGAGGAGTAGGAAGGGAAGGTAGGACATTTTATTTAAGTATGTATTTTTTTTAATATATTATTTTTAAATTTTTTTTTTTATTGGATTTTTAAAAATTATTATTTTATTTTTTTTAATTGAGATTTTTTATGAAGTTAAAAATTTTATTATTTAATTTTATTAAAGTCAATCTATTTCTTTCTTTTGTTTTTAAAATATATTTTTTTCTTTGTGAATCACCATTACATTTTTTAACTCGTCTAATTCTGCTTCATATAATATTTTATCTATTTATGATTTTTTAACAATTTTTTTTCATAAATCTAATATATTTATCAGTAGCTTTATCTGATTTTATATTTTCTTCAAAGATTTCTTCAGGATTTGATAATTTTAATTTTAATCTATCAATTACAGAACTTCTTCTTAATTTTTTTACTTTTGAATTTATTTTGTTTGAATATTATTAATCATATTGTAATTGAATATTTCAATTTTTTATTTTACATTATTTTTATCATTGACATTATTACTAGATTGAGAAATTGTTTTCATATTTGTATTTGAAGTAATTAAATCATTTATTATTATTATTTTTTTTTGATAAAGTTTTTATGTTTTTAACTCTTTTAATTATATTTTTACTTAATTTTTATTCTTTAATAGTCTGTTTTTTTCATTAGTAATAATTGAATTTTTTGTATTAGTTAAATCTGTACTCATAAATCTGTGAGAATTCGAAATTTTATTCAAATATTTATTTAAAATGTAATAATCAATATTATTAATTAAACATTTATTATTATTTGTGAATATATTAATTGAAAATAATAAGAGAATTACCAAATAATTTTTAACAATAATTTTTCAATAATGTCACAAAAGGAATATATATTCTTTAATAATATATTATTATTTCTATTTATAATTCAGTTTATAAATTAATTTTTTTCAAAATAATCTTTTTATAAATTACTTTCTCACCTTTTAATTATATTATTCTCAATTAAATATTTATTTTTATTAATTTTTAATTTAAATGATTTCTCAAAATCCAATTACTAATGAGGACAAATTAAAAAACAAAAGTATTTTATTAAACAAGAGAAAATTAATTAATTTTATTCAAATGAATGGTTGGATTCAATTTATCCATAAAACTAAAGTTGATGGAAATGAAATTATATTAATTTTTAGTTATTATGATTTTATTATGTATGAATCTTCAAATTTTAATAAAGAAATATTTAAAAGTAAGAATAATTTAGGTAATGTGAGATATATATTAGAATTAAAAAATGGAATTATTTTAATATTAACAGATGTGATATATTCTTGTATAATAAAAAAGAAAGAAAATCAATATTTAATATATTATAATAGTAGTTATATAAATTATGATTGTTATGAAGCAATAAATTTAATTCAACTAGAAAATAATAATATAATATTATTAAAAGAAAGAAACATTATATTTTTTAAATTATATGAAAATGAGGAAGAAATAGAATTTGTAGATTTAAATAATTTAATAAAAAAAAATTTGAGAAAATATATTGAAGAAAAAGAATATAAATGTAAAATAAGTAATTTAGATATAATAGAAATGAATAAAGATATAATAGTAATAGAAAATATATATTATTTAATAATATTTTCAATATCAACAAATCAAATAATATATAAAATGGAAATAAAAGTAGATAATAATACAAATGATATAATGAAGAAACTTTCAGAAGATATAATATTTATAGGAGGAATAAATATAATATATTTTATATCAGTAAATAAAGGAATAATAATAAAGAAAATAGAATTATGTAAAGATTTACATATAATAGCATCAACAATATTAAGAGATAATAATTTAATATTTGGTTCATTAGTAAATAATAAGAAGAAATATAGATTTGGAAATACAGAAGAAAAAATAATAAAATATATACAATTTAAATATAAAATAAATAAAGATAAAATAGAAGTAGAATTTAATTCTTATATAGATTCACTAAAAAAAGGAATAGGAAATATATATATTAAAGAATTAAAAGATAAAAAATTAATAACATCATCAAAAGAATATATTTATGTTTATAGTAATTAATCATCATTATTATTAATATATTCCATTAAATTTTTATAACCATCACTCCATTCAGGAATAATTTTAGTCCATAAATTTTTTTGTTTACTCATACTAATTTCTTTCTTAGAAAAATCAAATAAATTAGGAACAATAAATTTACCATTATTTAAACTAATTTCAGAATTTCTTAAATCATCAAAAAAAGGATGAGCCATAATTTCAATAGCACTAATTCTTTTATTAGGATTATAAACAAAAATAGATTTTAATAAATTAATTAATTCTTTTGGAACATTAGGAAATAAAGTTTCTAAATTAACAGCTTTAATTTTCCTAGTTTGATGACATATAGTTTTTCTATTTTGAATACCAATTAAATCATCTTCTTTAGGTCCTCCAAATATATCTATTATTTTTTTTAATTGTTCATTAGTACCTTCACTTTTTAAAAAAGGTTTTCCTTTAATCATTTCTGCAATTACACAACCAAAACTCCATATATCAATACTTTCAGTATATTTAGATATTTCCATTATTAATTCTGGAGCTCTATAATATCTACTACATATATATAATACATTATTTTCATCATTATGTAATATTTTTGCACTTCCAAAATCACATAAATATACTCTATTTGTTGATGGATCTATTAATATATTTTGAGGCTTTATATCTCTATGACATATATGTAATGAATGAATATAATTTAATGCTCTTGCTACTTGAAATGAATATAATTTTATTAAAAATATTGGAAATGATTCTTTCTTTTCTGTATATGATCTTATCATTCTATTTAAATTATCACTCACATAATTCATTACTAAATTCAAATATATTTCATCTCTTTTTTCTCCTGTTGTATAAAATGCATGTAATAATTTTATCACATTCGGATGACTCAATGATTTTGTTATTGTATATTCTCTATTCTTATATCTTCTATCTTGATATACTTTCTTTATTGCTACTACTTCTCCTGTATGAATTATCTTTGCTTGAAATACTATCCCAAATGAACCATTACCACATACTCTTTCTACTTTATATAAATAATCTGAATTCTTATTGTTCACATGATGATTATTTTCTTCCATTTTTTAAATTTAAATTATATATTTTTGAATATTAGATTCTTTTTTATTTATTTTTTTTGGAGAAATTATTTTATAAAAATATTTATTATATGATTTTATTTTTTGTTTAATATTTAAAAATTTTTTCTTTTTTTACCTAATAATATATATTGATTTTTAATTATATTTATAGAAATATTTGATTCATTACATAAAGAAAATAAATTGCATATATTATTATTATGAAATAACAATTTTTTTGTATTTATTTTTTTTCTGTGAATAATTGTATTTTTTTTGTTCTTTTTTCTGATTAAGTTTATCATTATTTTTCTTTTTTTCCTTTCTGATGAAGTTATATATTCTGATATTTTTTTAGATTTATTTTTAATATACTTTAATGTGTGAATTATCTTTTTAAATTTATTCAAATCTTTTTCATATTTTTTCGTTTTACAATTTAATTTATTTTTTTCCAAAGTTTCACTTTTATATAATAAATTATTTTGGTATTTCCAATCTGATAACTCATTAGAATTCAATTTTAAATTATTTGAAAAATATATATTATCAGATTCTTCGTTTTCATTTTCTTGAAAAGAAATAAAGTGAGATACAGATTCAGAGACATCAAAGTATTTATCATCAGAATCATTTTTACAAACAAAATCAAAAACGCAAAATTCCATTTACTTTAAAAAATTTATAATCAATAATCTTTTTATCTCATATTTTTTTTAATTTTAAAAAAAAGCTTTAAATATATAAAAAAATTTTGGAGAAATAAAAATAAACGAATAAATTATAATATAAAAAATATAAAAAAATGTATTTAAGAATTTCCAATTAAATATTCTTCAAAATCATCAATATCATCATCATCTTTTGTTTTATTAAATTTATTATCTTTATTCATTTCTTTAACATCAACTTTATTATTTTTATTATTGATTTTAGTTAATATAATATTAGTAATATTTAATTTACTCTCATCATTATCACCTTTATCATCATTTTTGCTTTTTTCATCTTCTTTATCTTCAATATTTAAAATAGAAATATCATTTCTTTCATTTTCTTCTATTTTATCCCATAATCTTTGATAACATTTTAATTTAGGATTATTAAAATGAATATATGGATCTTCTGAATTTAATATTGTTCCACAAATATAACAAAAATGAATTTGTGGATTACACATCACACATGTCATATGATTACATCCATTTGTTTTTTCATATGGGGTATTACAAATTGGACAATTTTTACTATTTTTAATTAACCATTTTCTATCTTCTTTTGTTAATTTAGAAAATATTTTTTTTTTACAATCTTTATTATGTTCTTTATCAATTTCTATTATTTGATTACATATTAAACATATTTTACAATCACAATTTGGACATGTGATTAAATTTTTATCTTCATAATTATTTTTATTATATATATATAAACAGTTTTTTCTATAATTTGGACACCAATTAAAATTTTTATTTTTTAACATAAATAAATTTATTAAACTTCTAGTTATATAATTATAATCTTCTGTTTGATCTATGAATAATTCAAATATATCATTATTTGAAATAAATGTATTACATTTAATACATTTAATTGGTAAATTTTTTAAATATTTTATATCATTTATTATTTGCATTTTTAAACATTCTACACAAAAATAATGACCACATATTTTTAATTGAATATAATTATTATTTTTTATATTATTAAATTTTTCTAAGCATATTTCACATATTTTATTATACCGATTTAAATTCTTTATTTTATTTTCTCCTTTTAATATTTTCTTAACATAAATTAAATATTTTTTCCTAAATTCTAATTTTATATCATTTATATCATTTTTTGTTATTAAAAGTCCTATTTTTAACTTAGAAAATTTTTTTATCAAATATTTTAAAGATAATTTTTCTTCTTTTTTTCTTATTGAATATATTACTTTTTCTTGAAGTAGATTTTCTAAATATTTTATGAAAATAGATTTTAAATAATTTCTATTTTCAGGTGCTCCATAAATTATTACTTTATTATCAAAATAAATAAGAGAAATATTACAACAATGTTTTTTTGCAAATTTATATAAATCTTCTTTATTTTCTAAAAAAGTATCTTTACTTTTATATTTTAATTCGCTAATTGCAAATCTATTTAATTGTACTGTTATTGGAGAAATATATTCTTTTATTAATTTATATTTTTCAGGAGAATTATTTATTATTTGATATTTGAAAGAATCATCAAAATAACTTTTGTCTTCAAAATTTAATTCTGGAATTTTAATAATAGTTATTTCATTTTCTAAACAATAATATAAAAATTTAGTAAAAAAATTTTTATCTGAATTATAAACTTTGTTTTCAATTTGAAATATATTATCATTATCTTCAAAATTTATTTTTTGACCAACTATTATATTTTCAGGTATATTATATTTATTTAAAATGTAATAATAAACTAATCTATTTTGTTTTGTCTCATCTTCATTAATAATATAAGTACTATTTATTTTAAGTGTATATCTAAAATAATTTATCATTTTTTTATGAATATAATCATTTGTATCATTTTTATTAAATAAAATATAATAAACTGTATAATTTCTTGCTTTTGAATTTTTATTTTCATATTCAAAATTTTTTAATATTAAATCTGTATTTTTTAAGAAAAAAGGCATTTCTTCTGATTTTTGAAATGTTATTAAAGTTTTATCATTAAAAGTAAATATTCTTTTATATCTAATTTTTTTACTTCTACATAACCAAGTTAAATATTTAATAGATATATTATTAATATTTTTTTTATCAATTACTTCATAAATTAAAGATTGAGAATTTGAAAAAGAATCAAAAATATTTTCTATATTTAAACCTTGTGATAATTCAATTGTTAAACATCCATTTTTTAAACATTGATAATAATTTGATATTTGTTTATAACTTTCTTTTCCTTGTTCAATAACATCTGAAATTTCTTTAATTTTTTCTTCACTTTGTTTATCATCTTGTATATAATAATAAATTAATAAATTATTATAATAAGTAAAGTTATTTGATTCTATTTTTTCTTTTATAAAATTTATAAAAAAATATAAACCTATATTTTCAAAAGGTTTTATTTTGTATTTTAAATTTAATTGTTCTAAATTTTGTATTTTAAGTGTTGTTTCATATCCTTTATTTTTCATTATTTCAAAAATTGGATTAATATTTTTATAATAATAAGTATCGTTAATTTCGTAAAATTTTTCATTTATTTTTTTATATTTTGATAATGAAAAAAAAATATTTACATCTTTTTTAGTTTCCCTATCTTTATAAAAATCAAAAAAATAATTGTAATCGATATTTACATTATTATTTAAACTAAAATAAATCTTTATATCATATTCATTAACATTTTTAATAAATAAATTTTGTAAAATCATTCTATTATTTAAAATAAATAAACATTGTTCAGTATAAAAATTATAATAAGCATCATATATTCCATTTAAAATCTCTTGAAAATTGGCTTTATTAATTTCTTTACATAAAAATATTATTTTTTCATGTGGTAGATAGATCAAAGGTTTATTTGAAATTAAGTTTAAATAAATCATATTCCAATAAATTAAATCATATTCATAATTTTTAATATTTTTAAAATGATTTTTGACAATTGTTATTTTAAATTGAGGAATTGAATTTAAAATTTTATTTAATCTGTGTTTTTGAATTTGAAAAAATTTTTCATTTAAAGAATAAACATAACAATAGTAATTTTTAGCAATTTGACAACTTTTACATTTATTATAACTTTTAAATTTATCATTTACTTCATAATGATGTTGGCATTTAATTAAAGAATATTGTCTAATAAAAAATAATATTATCATTAATTCTCCATTTTGGAAGATTTTATTAATAGTAAAATAATTTTTTGCATTATAAATTTTATTAAGTTGATTAAACAATTTATAATAAGAATATTTATAATTAATATCTTTTATTTTTTCTTCATCATAATTATATACTTTACAGCAAAGAGCTTTATTAATTAAATTTTTTGTCAATTCTTGAGAATAATATTTAACAGAATCTTCAATATGAATAGGATTTTGATAATCTAAAAAATGTAATTGAAAAATACTCATATCAATATCGTTGTTGAATAATTCATAGTTCACATTGTTTATTGTAGAAATAATTGAAATTATTCTATAAATTTCATAATCTCTATAAATTTTAGTTTTAGATTTTGATTCATATTTAAAACCTAATTTATGAACTAAAGAACCAGATAATAAATCAATTCCAGTTTTACATAACCATCTTCCAAATGAAGTAATTTGATTATTTTTATTTATTGCATATGAATCATTTAATTTATCAATAATTAATCTTACAATATCAACATTAATTTTAGAAATAAAATCAAGATATCCTTTTCTTTGAATATTATCTAAAATTAAATTAATATCACAAACACTGTCAAACATTTTTAAAATAATTAAATCAAAATTATTATATTCAACTTCAGCTGATCTATATTCTTTAAATTTCTCATATTGTTCACTACTATATAATCTATAACATTTACCTTTTATTTTACCTCTTCCACATCTTCCTGCTCTTTGAATAGCAGTATCTTTACTAATAAAATCAATATTTTCTTCATTTACATTTGTATAATAATTATATTTATTTGTCTTTTTTATTCCACTATCAATAACGACATCACAATTAGGAAAAGTTAAACAAGTTTCTGCTAAAGTTGTGGATAATATTATATTTATTGCATTTTGTTTTTTATTGATTAATTCTTGTAAATTTGATAATAAACTTGATTGTCCTTTAAATGTTCTTAATGCAGTAAATTCATGTATATTTATATGAGAAAAATCATTTTCTAATTGATTTTTTACTATTGATATACTTTTATAATCTGGAAGAAAAACTAGAATTGTTCTATTTGTTGAATATTTTTTTTCAGAAGAATTTATATCATATTTTATAACTTGACTTATTTTGTATGATAAATTTTTAATGTAATTATAATCAAAGTTATCATTTTTTAAAAAAAAATTATTTTTGAAATTCCAATAAAAAATTTCATAATTTTTAAAATTACATGTAGAAGTAACTATTCCTATATTATTATCTTCAATAAATTCATTAAAATAATCTCTTATATAATTGATATTAAAGGTAGCACTTACTAAAATTAATTTAAAACCTTTTTTAATATTATTTTTATTTAAAGTAAGATATTTCATATAAAATAAAATTAAATCTAATTTCATTGTTCTTTCATGAACTTCATCAATTAATAAAATATCACAATT
>JAJJLU010004022.1:0-20250 GCA_023807065.1 Isotricha intestinalis
CCATATAATAATCTTGATTTATGAAAATATCCAAATATTAACATAATTGATTTAACACTAAAATATCTTTTATTTAATACATAATTTCTTGTAAAATATTCACTTAATTTTTTATCAATAATACCTATATGACTATTAATTTTCATTTTATTATCAATAGTAATACCTAAATATTTATATTGTTTTATAATTGGATATCCTTCAATTTCACTTCTATCATCTGTACCTTTTAATATCATAATACCACTTTTCTTTTTATTAACATCTATTCCATTTAATATACTCCATTTTTCAATTTTATTTAATACATTTAATAATTGATTTAATCCTTCACATAAAATACATAAATCATCTGCATAAGCTAATATTTCATATGAATTTTGATTTAATTCTTTAATTAAATCATTAATATATAAATTAAATAACATAGGAGATATTAAACTACCTTGTAATACTCCATTATTAACATTAATACAAATATTATCATTAGATATTTTTAATTTTGCTTTTGAATATAATAATTTAATACTTCCTATTATATCTTCTGATATTCCTTGTTCTATTAATTTATTAAATAATCTTTTATGTATTACTTTATCATATGCATTTTTTAAATCAATAAATACTAAATATTTAGTATAAAAATTTTTTTCTTTTTTAATATCAAATACTTTTTGTCTTAATTTTAATAAATTTAATTCAGTTCCACATCCTCTTATAAATCCAATTTGTTTATTACATAATATTTTCTTTTCATTAATTTCATTAATTAATCTAGTTAAAATAGCAGATTCAATTAATTTTAAAAATGTACTAGATATAGCAATTGGTCTAATATTATTAATATCTCCTACTTCATCTGCTTTTTTATTCAAACAAAATAATCTACTAGTTGTTATTTCTTCAGGTATTACACCAGGTATTAAATATCTATTTAATATTATTTTTAAATTTTCATATACTGGATTTAAATTTTCTATTTTCTTTAATGCTTTTTTAATAGATTTTCCAGGAATTAAATCCCAACTTGTTGCTTTATTTCTAACTACATTTTTACATCCATATATTATATCTTCAGTTGTAATATTTATTACTTTATCATTAATATCAAAATAATATTCTTTGTATCCTTTATCTCCTAATAAATCTTTATATTTTTTAATTATTTCTTCATTTATTTCTTTTTTATTTAATGTAATTTTAATTTTATCATTATTAATTATTTTTAAATTTTTTAATACATCTGTATTTCTATTAATATAAGTATAAAATCTTAATCTTAAAAAATATTCTTTTACATTATTTTTAATTCTTAATTCTTGTAAATGTTTTAAAAATATATGCCAATTTTCTGTTTTATGTCTATGTATTAATTTTTTTAATCCAAATACATCTCCTTTCTTTTGCATTTCTTTAATTACTTCAATTATTTTCTTAATTTGATTACTTCTAAATTTAAATTTTCTTCTTCTTGTTTTAAAATTAAATTTATTATCATGTAATAATCTTAATAATTTTACTTCAGGTACTTCACTTTTAAATACATCTATTAATTTATTACTAATATCATCTATTTTATTATTAGCTATATTATATGGTTCAATTATTTCTTTAACTCTATCTAATTTTCTTTTCTTATCTTCAAGAAATTCAATACTTAATGCTCTATGATCTGTTGTAACTAATTTCTTTAATATATTAAAATTTAAATTATCAATTCCATATGTTATCATATAATCTAAATATGATTGTTTAATTTTACCATTTACTTCCTGTTCTCTAGTATATTCATTTTTATTTCTACTATACCATATTTTAAAACCTAAAATTTCAATTTCTTTAGATAATTGATTTTCTATTACACCTCTATTCATATTTAAATCTCCAAATAATACTAAAGTTAAATTATTATATTTGTATCTTAATAATTTTAATCTTTGTATAAGTTCTTGTAATCTATAATTATGTTCTTCATTAGGAGGTAAATAAGTACAATATATAATAAAATTTCCTCCTTTTGTATTTGCCATTCTAATTAAATTATAATCATCTTCTATATCTTTAAAACAATTATTTAAGTAATATATATCTTTATAAATTAATCCTACTTCTTGTTTATTTGATAATTCTAATTTATAACCTTTTATATTAAATTTTGCTTTTCCTAATTTACATTCATTTAATAACATAAAATCTGGTCTATCCTCATCTAATATATTAGAAATTAAAGCTCTATTAGTTTCATTCAATGTTAATATATTTTCACCATATATTTTTATTTTTAAATTATCAGCATTGAAATAATTTAATATATGATTACCACCACCTATTTGATTAACTAATATATCATTTCTATCTATTTCTAACATATCATCTAAAGACATTATATATCTATAATTTCTCTGTGTTTCAATTTCTACATAATCATTAGCTAAAGTATAATTAACTATACAATCTTTTATATTTCCATCATGAATATCTCTACAATGATTTTTTAATTCATATAAACTTCTATAAATTTTAAATAAATGTTTATTATTATCATTTATACCTGAGCAATAATAACATATACATTTAGTAAATAGTTTACATAACTCATCAGTTAAATTTAAAGTATGCATTAAATCTATAGTTTTAAAATCATTTATTTTATCTTTTTCATTAATTTTGTCTATAATTATATTTTCATAATTATCAATAATATATCCAACACCATTTTTCTTAATATTATCACTATTAAAGTGTTCTAATAAATTACTTAATTTGATACACTCAATAATATTATTATAATTGACTTTTTTCTTTATATCTAATTTTCTATTATCTTGAATTACTCTATAATAATTATTATATTCTTTTAATTTTTTTATTCTAGAATATACAGTAAATAATTTCCATTCACTCTTACCTTGTCTACTTCCTATAACTTTACCTGTTTTACCACTTATCACATTTTTAATTTCAAATTTACTAAAATCTATTTCCTCATTTGAATTAGGATCAATACCACAAATTATTTTTCTAATTTTTATTAATTTTTTATTAGAAATACCATTTGCTTTTTTATATCTTAATGAACTATAATGATTAACATTTTCATGATTTTTATATATATCTAATAATAAACCGAAATTACCTATTCCATTTTCATTCATTATTATTTTTTTTACTTGATCTTTTTTAGTTTTTAAACATTTAGAACTATTAATAATTCTCATAAAATACATAATTTTTATTCCACATATTATACTAAAAACTTGTGCTTCAGTACCTGTACCAAATGTTTTATCATTTCTCATTCTGGATAAATAATTCTTTTTTTCAACTTCAGTCTCAAATAATTCATTTGTTACAATTTTAAAAAAAAAAAAAAAATTTTGTTTAGTCTCAGCAGGGATTTGAACCCACGACCTTCGCGTAACGTTATTAGCACGACGCTCTAACCAACTGAGCTATGAGACCTCACTTAATAATTTATTAATTTAATTGGATTGTTTTATAATTTTCTTATTTATATTTTTTTTATTTATTCATTTTATAAAAAATAAAACATATTATTCCAAACAAACATTTTATATTTCTAAATCTTAATTAATTGAATAAATGAAATAACTTTTTATAAATCTTTAAAATGTGTCGAATTTTTTTTAATTTTTAAAGAAAAAAACACATAAAAATGGAATTTAAAATAAAATTAGAAAATGTATGTTATCAAAGTCAATCAATGGCAGAGAGTTTCTTATGTATTAATTGTCAATATTTAAAATTTGATCAATATTTACTTGAATGTGGCCATTATTTATGTGAAAAATGTTTAAAAAAAATTAAAGAATGTCCAGAACATAAGATAAAAATTATACCTCAAAGTTTATTCAAAGCAAAAGTAATGGATGAAATTATCAAAAATAAAATTAAATGTTTTTGTATTAATAGAATTAAAGGATGTGAATGGATTGGATTATTAAAAGAATTATGTGAAAATCATATATATAATTGTATTTTTAAACAAGAAAAAAATATAATAAATAATGAAATTTTAGGTAGAAAACATTTAAATAAAGAACCTAAATTTATTGATTTAAATGTTATTGAATTATCTGATGATGATAATAAAAATAATAAAAAACATTCAAAAAATAAAAAAAGATATATAAGAAGTTCTAGTTCTGATTTTTCTGAAGAAATTATTAATTTAGGAGATACTCCTCCAAGAATAATAAATCTAATAGATGATTAATTAAACAATAAAATTTATTTGTGTTTATTGTATATTAATTATAAAAATTATTTTTACAATTTATATTACATAAAATATTTTATTTGTATTTTATAAAAAAATGAAAAAAAAAATTGAATTTATTTCAGATAAAAAAGTTTTTATTTTAGATGTAAAAAAAATGAATAATATATCAGAAATTGAATTTAAATCCAATTAAAGATGAAATGACAAAAGAAGAAGTAGAAGTTTGTGGGATCTGTCTATATGGAATTTATATAATTTTTCAAACTAAAATAGTTTTATTAATATTATACAACCAATTTCAATGAATTACTTCCAATCTATTAATTTTTTCAAAAATGTTAATTACAAAATTTAATAATCACTCTTCAGAAAACAAGATTTTTAAAACATAAGATATTTTAAAAACATAATTCAATATTCACAAATTATATTTTAGAAAGTAATACAAATAATAAAATTACATTCTTATTCAATCAAAGAGGATTTATATCCTTGATTTTTATTATAATTAATGTTCGTGAAATAAAAATCTTATAGTTTATAATTCATATTTTAAATAATTGATAAACCATGAAAGATTTAGAATAAAATTAAAATTTAAAAATTGGATTAAAACTATTGTTTTAATAAATAACAATATTGATATGATGAGAAATAACTAGTCAGATAAGTAGTTGATAATTTAACTATGATTTGAATTGGAAAAAAAGAATTTCTTATAAGATAAATAGTATATTAATGAAGTAATAACAAATTTAAATTAAAAGTATTTTGAGCTTTTATGAAAAAGGATATGTATACTATTAAAGATTTATCAAATATTAAAATGCTGAATCAAAATAATTTTAATGATGAGAGAAGTGATTTGATGTATTATTGTAAATTATACAAATAAATTATATAATAAACATAAAAAACAAAAAAAAGCTAAAGAAAAGACAATAAAAAAATAAAACAAAAAAAAAATATCAAATAATAAAATAAAATCTTAATATAAATAACAAAAAAATGAAATATTAAACTATAAAAAATGTCAATAACATTATTAAGTAATGACAATCAATCGAGTAAAATATCAAAAGAAGCATGTTTAAAGTCAAAATATCTTCAAACTCAAATAGAGAATGGTAAAACAGAAATAGAATTAGAAGATATAAAAGGAGAGCCATTAGAATATGTAGTTCAATATCTTGAACATTATAAAAATTTAGAGCCAAAGCCAATTCCAGAAACTTTATCAGGAAATGATTTAAGTAAAGATGTTGATAAATGGGATTTTGAATTCATTGATGGTTTAAGTTATGAAAATGCTTTTCATTTAATTAATGCTGGAGTTATTCTTGAATTGGATCATTTACATGATTTAGCTTGTGCTAAAATTGCTGCTTTTATGAAAGGTAAAACACCTGAAGAAGTTAATAAGGAATTTACTATTGAATGTCAATTAACACAAGAAGAAGCTAAAGAATTAGGATTGGATGCGAATTAAATATTTATTTATTTTTTTTTTTGAGAAGTTTTCTCTTTTTTTTGTTTTTTAATTTAAATAAATTTAAAATTGAATATATTTTTTTATTTTATTTTTGTCAATTATTTTATGAATTTTTTTATTAATCAAAAACTCTTTATTATACATTAAATATTTTCATAAAAATTTATTGAGAAAATTAATTTAATACAAATCATTTTCTTTTTATAATACCATTTTCATATCCTATTTTGTAAGTCCCAAGCTTCCTTTATATTTAATGAAAAACATCATTTATATTCTGATTTTTTCAAAAATCAAATATTCTTTTTAAGAAAGAATAGATTTTCACTAAATTAATTTTGATTAAAATATTTTTTGAAATCATTATTTTATAAAGTATTTTAACATTTTTAATCAATTTAGTCTATGATTACTAGGATTTTTACTTAAATTAGATTATAATTTATATTCAAATAAATAATATTTCCCAGAGTGAGTATCCTCAATCTATATCACTCAAAAACATTTGTCTTGAAAATTAATGGATTAATATAATTTAAAAAATGTTAAATTATTCTAGATAACCAAAGTATGATTCATCAATAGAAATTCTTTTATTAATATATATCATTATATGTTTCTCACTTTTTAACATTTAAATCTTGCCAATGTAAATATAACTTTAAAAATTAATCAAAAATTACCTAAACTTTCTAAAACATCTCATTTACTTCTTTCAATTCCTTGATGAGCATTAACTAAACAACTTTTTTAAATTTTATATGGTAGATACATTGTGAAATTATCCTGTTTATTATCACTATACAAATATTGATAATAATGAAAAGATATCATTAATTGTATTTTATCTGTATATATATTTTTATGAAAAATGATTGTTTTTGGGATTGGAAAATATTTGAATCTTTTTTTTTCCTAAGTTGAAAGATTTTGATTATTCCTAAATATCCTTTAAAGAAATTGAATTTAAAATAATCTAATTCTAATGACATTATTTGATTTTTGGAATTTCTCTTCTTCTTTTTATTTTTGATTGTCTTTTGATTCTTATCAATAGCTGAAAATATTATTCTAAAGGGATCTTTTCCTTTTCTTTTATATTAAGATTTTCATATTCAAAGTTAATTTCTTCTTTATCACCCTTTTTGACAGTTTATAATTTTTTTATTTTTAGAGAGTTTCAAAAATTATGAAAAAATTAATTTTACATGAAACACTCAATATAAAAAAAATAAAAACAATTTACTGAATTGGGGGTATTATCAATGCATAAATTCTAAATGATTTTTAATCCTTCATTTGAACCTAATAAAAATAATTATGAAAAGTAAAATAACAAAAATAATTTAAAAATTCAAAATGATGAATTAAAATATTGATTTATGATCTTATTTTATATATAATATATTAACTTTAAAATAGAAAATATTATAAATAAATCATTTTAATGAATAATATTTTTTATTTAGTTACTTTTTGAGTTATGTTAAATTAATTAAATATTTGAAGTAAATTTAAAATTTGTTTTTCAATTTTTTCAAATTTAAATTTAAAAAATAATGGGAGAAATTATTTTAGGTTGTAGTTTAGTTCTTTTAATTTTAGTTTTATTATTTATAAGAGAAAAAAAGAAAAATGATGAATCAAGATATATAAATTACCAAATAAATCCATATTACCAAGATTCTTCTTTTATAAATAATTTTCATACTCCAATTAAAAGACAAAATCCTTTTTATTATTATTATCCAAATTATAGATATGTAAATCAAAATGAAAATTCTTTAAATAAATCAGGAAACAGTACAATTGTTAATAATTCTTTTATGAAAAATATTCAAATGAATCAAAATAAATCATTTGATGCCATTGAAGAAGAAAATTTATTAAACAGAATTAATTATATAAATGGAATTAAAAGTAATATTAAAGGATTTGAGGAACTTGATTATGAAAAAAAAAATAAAAATTTCAAAACAATAAAAATGGAAGATTACTTAAATCCTAATATTAAATTTTTATAATTAAATATAATCTTTTTCAAAAGTCTAATTATAAAAAAATAAATAGTTAAATAAAATAACATTAAAAATTCATTAAAGAAATTAACAAAAAAAATTATAAAAAAAATCTCACAAAAAAATATGTCTGAAGAAAGAAAAAATATAGGACGAAAATTTAAACAAAATTTTGGATTATCAGAGAAAAATTTAAACTTAGAATTATTGTGTTTGAAAAATAGAAGATACTCAATGAAAATAGATAAAATAATAAATTCACCTCATCTTCATCCTAAACCAAATAATATTTTAGTTAGTCCCATTCAAAATCATTTTGATTCAAATAAAGAAAAATCAAATATATCTATGAAACAATCTCTTCTTTTATCAAAAAATCCAAGTTCTTTTTCATGTCCCAATTCAGATGAAGATTAAAAAGAAAACACTCATTTAGATTCTTCTTATGAAGAAAATGAATTTAAATTAAGTTTTGATTCTGATGATGAAAATGAAAATAAAAAAGAAAAAGAAGATATTGAAAACAATAAAATTAAAGAATTAAAACAATATTTTCATGGAAAAAAAATTTATAATAAAATAAATAAAGAATATGAAAATATATTGAAACCTGAAAATAACTTATTTAATATAATTTTTGATAAAAATGAAACAAAAAAAAATTCAATATTCAGAAAGCATATTCAAAAAGAATTTTCTCTTAGAGATTCTGGCATTAATAATTTAAATTTAAGACATACTTTAAATCATAACAATTTATCTTATAATTCTATATTGAGAGTTTTAGTTTCTACAGTAGAAGAAAAAAATTAAGAAATTCTATTAAAGCAAGTAAAATTAGAATGAGTGCGAAAATTTAAATTTTTAATTTTTGGAAACATTGGTTTAATACATATAATTTAAATTATTTATTTTTTCAAATTTGAAAAGGATATAAACATGTATATATTAAAGAAAGCTATAAAATTTTTATATGTAAAAAAAAATTATTAATATATTTAAGGTAAAATTTTACTTTATTTTAACATATAATATAATAATAGTTTTTCAATGTACTAAATTTAAAAAATGAAAAAAAATTTTTTTAATTACATTTTTTTATTATTTCATAAAGGATTTATTTAAATTCACAATTTCTTAAAATCAAATATTTATTTAAAAAAATTAATATTTTAAATATTTATTTTAACGAATTTATTAATTTTGATGAATGAAAACAAAGCTTTGAATAAAAATAATTTTTCATCAATAATGAAAGTTATTCAAAATGAGATAAAAGATATAATTATAGATAAATATATTTCAACAATAATGAGATTAAACTTAGAAATAATTATTTTAAAAGATAAATATTCAATAATAGAAAAATTAGCTAATAAATCATTAAAAAAGTTAATGTTAATAGAAAGAAGTCCAAAGAAAAAAATAAAAAAACATGTAAATTCACCTATTAAACAAGATTTAAATTCAAGTAATGATTTAATGTTAAATTCAACTCAAATTAAATCAATAAAAGATACAACAACAATAAGTGAATTAGATTCAACAGTATTAACAGCAAATTTTTCTCCAAAAACGCAAAAAATTGAATGTAAAAGAATAATATTTAAAAAACAAGATCCAAATAAAAATAAAAAAAAACAAATATATTCTAAAAGTTCTCATAGTAAACAAACAATGTCTTATATAAAAACAAATAAAAATTCTTCTCAAATAAATAAAAAGAAAAAAATAAACTCAATGAATTCAGATTATATGATAAATTCATATGAAAATAGCGAAAAAAAAGTAAATAAAAATAATTCCATGGTTAAATCTAATTTAGATATTACTGACAATTATTTAAATGATTCTAAAAAAGAAAATTTAAATGAGCCTTTTATAAAAAGAAGAGAAAGATCAAGTTCAGTTAAATCAATAAATTTAAATGAAACTTCAATGATTACAAATTCATTTGACTATGATGGAAAAAACAAAAAACATTTAGAATATAATAATTCAAAAATATTACATGATTATACTAAAAAAAATAATTATTTAAATAATAGTAGTATTATAGGACAAAAAATAAGACATATTAAAATAATTTCTAATATGGGAAATAAAAATAATCAAAATCAAAATAATAGTTTAAAAAAAAATTTTTCACAAGGAGGAAATGTTTCTCTTCGGAAAAATAATTTTACTAAATCTCCTCAACCTACAGGTAATGACAATTTAAGTGAATTTAAAAATACAAGTATTGTAAAAATATCTCTTGCTCCTGAAAATTTTAATAATAATAGTCTCATTTCTAACAAAAATATTCTTACAAAATATCAAGATATAATTTAACGTGATTTTAGAATTCTTTTATTAATTGATAAAGTAAAAAATGTATTTAATAAATATAATTTTTGTTCTTGTTTGGTATTTTCAGCAATTAAAATTTGAATATTGAATTTTTTTATATATTTAAATAATTATCATTTTATTTGAAAAAAAGAAATATATAAAAATAAAGACATTAATTTTTTAATATTAAAAAATTTTTTTGGTTATGATTAATTTTTTTATTGAATCTCCTAATTTATGATTGAATGAAGAAATAAAAATTAAATACATTTATGTTATATGATAAAAGTTAAACAATAAAATGAAAACATAATTCTTTAATGAAAGACATATTCATTGTTGTAATTCACATGTTAAAATTTATTGATGAATTTTTTAAAAGTAAGTAATCAATATATATATAAATTAACATTCTAAGTTGTTAGGAAAAACATAAAAAATGTGTTTAAAATAAATGATGATGAGATGAAAATAAAAAAGAAGGATGATTAAGTACTCTCAAAATAAAATCTATTTTCTTTTTTATTAGTTTAATATATCAATTATATTAAATTGAATCATTATTCCTCATTCTTTATGATAAATAATAATTTGAAAAAAGTAGGATTTTTGTTAAAATTATTTTTTAAATGATCATTTGATTTACATCCATTCAGAAATTTTATAAATTTTCTAAACATTCAAAAATTTTTTTAATTCATTAAACATATAATTTAATTTTCTCACAGTGAAAAACCATATTAAGTATTTAAAAATTAATTCAGTTCAAAATGTTACTAAAAAAAAAAATCAGATAAATCCAAGAATCAATAGTATAGAAAATGAAAGAATTAAAGAAAAAAGAAAAAGAAAAAGAAATAGAGGAATTTAATATTTTTAAAGGATTATTGTACTAAAACAAAGAAAATCAACAAACAAACAGAAAATAAAAAAAAAATAATTAATTATAGAGTTGATTTCTATTATTAACCGAAAAAAGGAGTTTTTCATATTTTCCTTTATTTTCTTGTTCTTTTTGTGTTTGTTCTCAAATGATAGAAAAATATATTTTTGAGTTTTCGTTTACCAAATATTTATATTTTTCATAAATTTGATTTTATTTTTATTCTTTAATTTAATAATTCAAATTTGAAATTTGATTTTGTTGATTATTTAATTTTCTTTGTCATAACAAATCTTTTTAATATTTTGCCTTTTTTAATTTTTTTTCTCTTGTTCTATTAAATTAATTGATTTTCTAAAATTATTCTTTCTTTTAATTTACCTTTTTTATGACATGAATTCTTTGTTTAAACATTCTTATTTTAATATTTTTATTTAAACTTAAATTTTACATAATCGAAAAAAATTAATTAATTAAACCATATAATTTTTTTTGTTATACCAAAAATCAACATTTTTTAATTTTTCTTTAAATCTTTTATATATAACATTTTTTTCAAAAATAAAATTTGAAACAATTCTTTTTCTTTTAGGGCGAAAAATTTTTCTCTCCTCTCTTCTATTACTTCCACTTGAAGATAAAGGAAGAGATAATGATTGATAATTTCTAGAAAAATTTTCAACAGTTTTACTATTTTTATAATCACTTGTATTATTTTTTATATTCTGACTATCACTGTTAATATTGTTAATTTTATTAGAATTATTAACAATAGAACCAATTGTATGAAAATTATTTGAAATAGAATTCATTGGAATATTATTTCTAGTTGTATTAGGACCACTATCAATATAATAATTACTTTCAGTTTGTGAATTATCTTTTTCAAAAATTGAATATTTTTTTAAAGTGTCAAATATTTCATCATTTATTAGTAATTTTCTTTTTATTCCTTTTGAATCATATGATAAAGGTTGATATTTTCTTGGAATTTTATTAGGTAATGTTATTTTTTTATAATAATTTTGATTAAATTCAATTTTATTTTCTATTTTATTTCCTATTTCATTTTTATTTACTTCATTATCACTTAAATTTTTATTTTCTATTTCAATTTTTTCAATTTTTTCAATTTTTTTTCCTTTTTTATTATCTTTTTTAATTTTTTTATCTTTAATTAATTTTGAATCAAGTTTTTTTTTTGAATCAAAAAACATACTTTCTCTATTAATTTCTTTTTGTAATTTATTGACAAGTTCAGCTTCATTTTTAATTGTAAAAGTTCCAGGAGAGAAAACTTTAATATATTTAGAACCATATATAGAATTAAATTGTTTTTTTCCTGATGCTTTAATTGAATCTTTTAATATTTCATCCATTGTTCTTCTTTCATTAATGTTTCTTTTAATAATATTAAATCTTTTATAATCTAATCTAAAATTTTTATAATTATAATATCTTTCAAATGAAAAAGTTCTTAAATTTTTTCCAAAAAGAGAATAAAGATTTTTTTGACTATTAATATTTTTGCAATTGTTATTTTTTTTCTTTTCTTTATTTAATAAAAAATCCTTTTTTCTTTCTAAATTTGTTTTAAATCTATTTTTTTCTAAATCAAGTTCTAACATTTTCTTATCATTTTTTCCAAGAATTAAATTTTTATTAATTGTTTCTTGTTTATCAATCTTTTCAATTTTTGAAACATTTAAAGATATTAATCTATTAAGTAAAACATGCATTTTTTTATTACATTCACTTTGATATAAATCAATGCAATCATGTTCTTCGTCTAAGATTTTCATTAAATCTTTAGTTTCTATTTTATAATATTTACAAATACCAGAAGATACTTTAGCATTATATAAATAATTTAATCCATAATATAAACTTTCAGCTCCTAAAGTATCTTTAACTTCAGCATATAAAATTTTTAATTTTTCACTTTCTTCAAATTGAGATTGAAGATTAAAATATTCATTTTTACATTTAATTTCTGGTTTTTGAATATTTGAATCTTTTAATAATTGTAAAAGATAATTTATCATATCATGAATTTCTAAAACATTTTTATTAATATAAAGTTCACAAGAACCTTCTTTTATAAAATATACATAATCAATTTGAGTATTTTCCCTAATAATAATTTCATTCTTATATCCTTCTTCATAAATAAAATAATTTAAATATTTCTTTTCAAATTGATGATGAAGAATACATTTAAAAAAAAAATTTTTTACTAAAAATTCAACTTCTTTCATAGTTAATTTTTGTTTTTCATCTCTTAAATAATAAGAATAATGATTTAATTCTAAATAACAAAAATGAGTATCTTGAACTGTTTTAATTGTTGCATTTCTTGTTGTTTTTTTATCTAAAGCAGAATCTCCAAAAAAATCATTAGTACCTAATTCTAAAAATTTTTTATATTCATATAATGTAATTGGCCATTTAATTGTTTCATTTGTTAAATTTCTATATTTTTGTGTTATTTCTTGATGAACAGATGATAATTTATCAAGACATTTTTTTTCCATTAAAGCCAAATATTCTTTATTTTTCATTTTTCCTTCTTCTAATTGAATATCAAAAAAATTCTTATCTACAAAACAAATTTCACATATTTCTTCAATTGTTCTTGTACTTTTAACTCCTAGATGAAAAAAATCTTCTATTAGCATTTTTAATAAAATCATATTTAAATCATCTAAATCAAATCTATTGATATTAAAAACATTGAGATTTTTATTTAATGTTAAATTTAATAAATATTGTTCATTGGTATATTTTAATTTCATAATATGTTTAAAATATTCAAATCCACTCATTTCAAATTTTCTAAAAATTGGTTTTAAAATACCTATTCTTCCATCAATTATTAAATAAAAATTATCAGGTTCATCTCCTATTCTAAATAAAATGTTATCAGATTTTAAATATAAATATTTCATTTGTGATGAACATAAAGTAAAAATTTTATCTAAACTTTTTTTAGTTAAATTATCTGATTTAAATTTATTTGCTAATTGAGAATGTTCTAAAAAATGTTTTAAACAAGCTAAATCTTCTATTGTTCTTTCTTCTGGAAATGTTTGTAATGCTTGAATTATTCTTTCTGGATAAGTTTCTATATTTTTTCCTAAATTCTCTATGTCTTGAATTATATTATCTATATTATTTTTTAAATATTTTTTATTCGTTATTAATGATTTTCTTTTGAAAATTTTTTTTTTTTTTATTGCTAGTATTGAATCTTTTTTAGACATCAATAAATGTTTAAAATTAAATTCATTATTTTAACATATTATTTTGAATGTTATAAAAAATTAAATTAAAAAATAAGTGATATTTTCATAATATTAATTATTATTTATTAAAAATTAAAGGAATATTTAATTTATGATTATTAGAATTGTGTTTAATTATTTTAAAATTAATACAGAAATATTTAGTAAAAATAATGAATCTTATTATAAATAGTCTATTTTTAAAAGAAAGGATATTTAATAAAAAAGAGATTAGGTCAAGATTAATGTGAGCATATATATAGTAAAGATTTAAGTGTTAACTCGGGAAAATTTAAATGAAAGAATTTCTAGTGTTGAAATGATTATTTCAATTTTATTATTAATATAAAAATAGATTTTAAATAAATTATTATTCTTTATAAAGTTAATTAGAACAACATTTTTTTTTTTTATTTGAATTTTGAGACATTAATACAGAATTTTGAGTTTTGATTTTTTTACTTTCTAAAAGTTTAAATTTATACATCAATAAACACATTTTATCAATAGTTTCCTTTACATTAATATTTTGTTTAGCACTAATTTCATAATAATCATAATTAAGCTTTTTAAAATCCATTTCAAATTCATCTTTGGATTTAATTCTTTCAGATAAATCAATTTTATTTCCAAGAATAAAAATAGGAATATTAGTTTTACATTTTTCTTTAATATCTCCAATCCAATTAGTAATATTTTGAAAACTTTCTTCTTGAGTAACATCAAACATTAAAATAATTCCATCAGCATGTTTATAATAATTAGCAGTTATGGTTCTAAATCTTTCTTGTCCAGCAGTATCAATAAATTTTACTTCAATTTCTTTTTCTTCTCCATTATCATCTATGATTTTAACATTTTTTTTTTTTATATCTAATCCAATTGTCGTTAAAGTATTCTCGTTATAAGTTTGATCAAAATATTTAAGTATTGTAGTTGTTTTTCCAACTAAAGAATCTCCTAAAAATATCAATTGATGATTTACTGCTGTTTCAGTTAAATCATTCATTTTATTAGTTAAAAATATTCTTTAAATTATTTATTTATTTTATATAAAATTTATAATTTTAATTTAATTATGGGAAATGAATTAAGTTGTCCTTGTTCAAGAAATGAGGATTTTGATATTCCTAAAGAAAAAAAAAATGATATTGATATTATTGAAGAAATTATGAAAGGAAAATTATCAAAAGAAGATTTATTGTATGAATATAATTGTACTAATGATGTATTAACTTCCAAAATCTGTTTAACTAGTACTAAAAATTTAGATGGTTTTTTTTCAAATAGAAATTTATTAATTGTAGAAACAAAACATGAAATAAATATTTATTATCAAAATATTTTTATATGTAATTTTTTAAATTTTGATTCTCTTGCAACTGTGATTTTACAATATAAAAAAGAAGGAGATGAAAATTCAAAAATAATGAAAAATATGATAAATAGTAGTAGAAGAGGTTATAGAACAAATGATTATAATGCAATTTATAAAGTAGAATCAATAAATTTTGTTTCAAATGATTTTGATAAAATAAAAGAACAAATATTAAATGATTTAAATAGTCAACTTAAAAAAGAATATAGATTTTATGGTATAATATCAGATGAAGAAGAAACTCCTAAAAATGATACAACCTCAGGTTCTTTTTTAAATAGTTTACAAATAAAAAATAAAAATCACAAAATTCTTTATAAAAAAAGTAAAATCACAGATAATTTAGATATAAAATATTCAGTTGAAATTTATAATGATAAAATTAATCAAGAAATTATTACTAGATTATTATCTCAAAATAAAGATAAAACTTTAAAGAGTGTTCTTAGAGAAAATATTAGAGAAAAAAATAAATATCCATATTGTTATTTTTTTATTTTTGAAGGAAATAAAATTACTCCTGAATATGATGAAACTGAGTTTTTAGTTGTTAAAATTGATAAAGATAAATCTACAACTGATGCTTTTTTAAAAGATATTGCTGAAAAAATAAATGGACCTAAAAATGCTATTTTATTATCTGTTATTAATGATAATAGTGGATTTTTCTTAGTTTTTAAAATTGATTATTCAGGAGAAGATTATGATTTTGATAATTGAAAATAATTTTTTTCATTATATTATTATTTAAGATAATTTAAAATATATTTATTATATATATTGAGTTTTAAAAACATTTTTTGAATTCTAAATTAATTATTTAAAATGTCAAAAAAAACATTGAATAATTCACGTAATTCTCAATATCAAATTATATCCTTTGAAGAACAAATCCAAAATGATAAAGAAAGAATTAGAAGAAAATTTAATTTTACAAATTCAAATAATAATAGTTTAAATTCAAGTAATATTTCAGATATACAAAGTCAATTATCAATATGTTCAAAAAAGAAAAATTTAAATAATAAAAATGAACAAATTATAATAGAAAAGAAATCAGAAAAAAGTTCAATAACAGAAATAATAGAAGAAGCAATAGGAAATAATGAATCAATAAATAATACAATTAATAGAAAGAACAATAATAATATTAATAATAATACAAATGATGATTATTATAATGTTGAAAATTCAGAAAGAGAATTAGAATTTGATATAATTGAGAAAAATAATAAAAGTAATAATCCTGTTAATGATGAATCGATTTTAAATTCTAATAAAAAAATGAAAAGAATTGGTTCTTCTCCTTTTTTAAAAGCAAATAATAAATTTAGTAATTTTTTAAAAGATAATCATTCAAATGTTTCTGCTTTAGGTTTATTAGATGATGAACATATTATTATTAGAAATCATCAAGAAGAAGTTTCTAAATTTAAATTTATTCATGAAGTACTAAAAAATAATTTAAGTTATGAAAATATATCTATTAAAAAGTTTTTGGCTTTGGATAATAAATGTACTTTTAATATTTTTTCTTTTTTATATGATAATTATAAAATAATAATGACAACGGGTAAAAAAATAAAAAATGCTTTTAATTTAACTTTAAAAAGTAAATTTTCATATATAATAGAAAATTTTAAAAGTAAATATAAAGAAATTTTACAATTTGAAAGTTTTAAATTTATTCAAAGTGAAACAATAATGTTAAAAAAGAAGAAAATTCCAATATTTAGTATATTTTTTAAATGTAAAATAAAAGAAACTCCTTATTTATTAAAATATGAGGGAATATCATATGAAATAACATATTCATTTAAAAATTCTCAAAGTAGAAATAAAGATAGTTTATATTATCAAATATATAAATTTGATATAAGAAAAAATAAATATTATCCAATTTGGATTTGTTCAGAAATGGATGAAAGAAATTATTCTCAAAGAAGACTTGTTTATTCTTCTCCTGTTCAAAATTATGTTGAAAAAGATCATATAATACTTAAAATAGACTTAATTGAAGGAAATAATTTTATTTATGATATTAATTTTTTAGATATTAAAATATTGGAAGCTCCTCAGAATTTATATGAAAAAGGAGTTTTCAAAAGTGAAATTGGATATGATGGAATGAGAGATTGTGAAATTGAAAATATGATTTTGAGATGGAATAATGCAAATAATTTAATTAAAAATTCTGAAATGTTATTTTATATTAAAAGAACTTTTGGAAATTATTTTTCTTTCAAAGAAATTAAATATGATATATCTAAAATTATTTTCTTTAAAATTAAAATGCAAGCTGAAAAAGTGGGTTTGATTAAAAAAAATAGAATATTTAATATAAATTTACAAATATTAAATGAAACATCAGAAATAACAAATGAATGTATTTATATAGGATGTGTGAGTACTTTTACTCAAAATAAAATATTTCAAATTAGAAAAGGAACAATAATAATATTGTATATAACAGATTTGAAAAGTTAAATAATCTACTTTAATTTGGATTTTTTTAATATTAATTATTGTATAATACAAATATAATATAAAAAATTTATTTTAATGATGTGAGACAATATTTATATTTCTATAAGTAGAATTCCTTAGAAAGGTCTTTTTCTACTTATATTAATATCGAGTTAATATATCTTGAACTCTCAATTCTTTTTATTTTTATAGTTATTTCATTTTCTTAAATATACTTTACACCTTCCACAGATATGAATTATTTTTGAATTAATATTTTTATTTACAAGAATATCTCTTGAACAATTATGATTATAATAATATAATCTTTTAGAATGATGTAAATTATTGATCTTAAATAAATAAATTATCCTTACTGGCTTTTTATTGATTTTGATTATTAAGCTTTCTAACTAGAAGAATTAGGACAATTATATATTATTTAATAATTGTTTTCTAGGCTTTAAATAATAGATAATAGGGATAGAGATAAAAAACTTTTTGAAAATTTCAAATATTTTTATGAAAAAGTGAATTTGAAAAAATTAAAAAAATATAAAATGTAAGTAATTAAGCATTGAGAAATATTTTAATGTATATTCATTATATCAGAATAAAAATTCCTTCGATAATATTATAATTTATTTATTTATTTTTCGTCTAAATTTTTTAAAACATAAAAAATAATTTTTTTTGCTATGGGGAATCAAAATCAATGTAATTGCTTTAGAAATTTAGAAGAGGAACCAGCTTTAAAATATTTCCAACTCAAAAATTTAAAAATGCAAAAAATTATAATATAAAAAAGGAAAATGATTATCTCCAAACAGAAACTTCACTATTTAAATCTCCAAGACATTTTTCAACAGAAACAAATGAAAATATAATGTAAACACAAGAGAAAAACAAATAGAAGATTATGATATAAATGCAATAATAAAAATCCAAAGTACATTTCGTATGTATTCATTTATAAAATTATATAAAACATCTTTTAAAAAAATATCTTATTCAAAAAGAAAATTCTCTTATATCAGATATTTTAAATTCATATAACACATCAGCATATGATGAAATAACATCATTAAATCCAAATTATAATAATCCTTTAGATTTAAAAGAACCAGAATTAAATTTAAAAACAAAATTATTAATTAAAAAAATAAATGGAATAGATACTATATATATAGGTAATGTAGATATATTAAATAATAAAAATGGAATAGGAACATTATATACTAAAAATAATATAAAATATGAAGGAAATTTTATAAATAATGAATTAAATGGTTATGGAAGATTAACTGATTTAAATAATAAATTTACCTTAGAAGGTAGATTTATCAATTCAAAATTAAATGGAGAAGGAAAAAAATATTCAGAAAATTATATATATGAAGGTGAATTTTTACAAAATCAAAAAAATGGAAAAGGTAAAGAAGAAACAAATGAATATATATATATAGGAGATTTTTTAAATGATGAAAAATCAGGGAAAGGAAAAGTAGAATATAAAAATTCAAAAGATAAATATGAAGGTGATTTTATGAATAATGAAATTTCTGGAGAAGGTAATTTTGAATGGGAAAATGGACATAAATATATTGGAAGTTTTTTAAATGGAAAAATGCATGGTGAAGGAAAATATTATTGGCCTAATGGTGGATTTTATGTTGGAAATTATATTGAAGGAATTAAAGAAGGTTATGGTGAAATGACTTGGCCAAATGGAAAAATATTTAAAGGTGATTTTAAAAATGGAAAACCTTGTGGTATTGGATTAATGACTATTAATGGAAAAGAAAAAACTGTTGCTTTTAAAAATGGAAAAATGCAACGAGCTATTAAAGAGATTAAAGAAATTAAAGAAGAGGAATAATTATATTTTTTCTTCTTCTTTTTTTTTATTTTTTTAATTTTTTTTTGTATTTTTTAATTATTGAATTTTTATAATGTTATTGTTTTTGTTTACAATAAGTATTTTTTAATATTCCTAATATAATAAAATTTACATTTTTATATTACTTTTATTTGGCTCTTTTTAGCTTTTTGCATCAATAAATTTTCCTTTGAATTAATTCTTAACTTTTTAAAATAATTTTTTTTCCAAAAATTTAATAACCATTCATTTTTTACCTTTAATATTTTTTAT
>JAJJLU010004023.1:0-20241 GCA_023807065.1 Isotricha intestinalis
ATAAACATCCACAAAATATAGAGTCCATTTCACTAACATTAGCTGTATTCCATTCAGATATTTTAGGTAAATATAATAATGATTTACAATTTTTGAAATAAACCACACATTAAAGAAACATTACTTATATTCCACTTAGAAATATCAGGTAAACTTACTAAAGATGAACATCCCGAAAACATATATTTCATAGAAGTAAGTCCAATTAAATTCCATTTAGAAATATCTGGTAATGATGTTAAAGATGAACAATTTGCAAAAACACACTCCATATTATGTATATTCATAGTATTCCATTTAGAAATATCTGGAATAGATAATAATGATAAGCAACCACTAAATATACCTTTAATTGTATGAACACGATTCATATTCCAGTTAGAAATATCCGGTAAATTTGCTAAAGATGAACATCCAGAAAACATATATTCCATAGAAGAAAGTCCATTCAAATCCCATTTAGAAATATCGGGTAATGATGATAAAGATGAACAATTTTTAAATAGATGATTCATATTATTTATATTCATAGTATTCCATTTAGAAATATCTGGAATAGATAATAATGATTTACAATCAGAAAATAAAGAACTAATATCATTAATATAATATGTGTTCCATTTAGAAATATCTGGTATAGATAATAATGATGAGCAACCACTAAACATACCTTCAATAGTATGAACTTTATTAATATTCCACTTAGAAATATCTGGTATAGATAATAATGATGAGCAACCACTAAACATATCTTCAATAGTATGAACATTATTAATATTCCACTTAGAAATATCTGGTATAGATAATAATGATGAGCAACCACTAAACATACCTTCAATAGTATGAACATTATTAATATTCCACTTAGAAATATTTGGAATAGATGATAATAATGAGCACTTGCCAAACATATAACTCATATCAGTAACATTATTTGTATTCCATTTAGAAATAGCTTGCAATGATTTCAATGAATTACAATTATAAAATAAATAACTCATATTTGTAACATTCTCAGTGTTCCAATAACAATCATCTGGCAAAGATAACAACGATGTACAATCATGAAAAAAATAACTCATATTAGCAATATTCTTTATTCCTGTTAATTTTAATTCGAATATTTCTTTATTTTTACTAGAATCAGATAATGTAATATATTCTTGTATCTCTTCTATTTTATCTTCATATATAATTTTGCATTTTAATTTGTTATTATCTACAAAATTTTTTCCAAATATTCTAAAACTATTGTTATTATTAGTCTTATATACTATTTTAACTACATCATCTAAATCTTTTTTTTTATTTTCAATTTCTATTTTTTCATTAATTATAATATTATTATTATCTTGATTTATAATTTTATTAATATCTTTATTTGTTGTATTGTTTTTTTCAATTAATTCTCTTTGATTAATTTTTGAATATAAATCGAATAAAATTCTGAATTTATTATTATAATTATTATCATTTATAATTTCATCAATTTCACTTAATTTAATATTATTTTGAATTTCATTTATATTTTGTAATATTTGATAGTTTGTATATTCTTTTTTATAATTATTAATTATATTACTATTAATTTGATAGTATAATTCTATATTTTCTTTAACATTTTTTAATATCTTACTAATTACTTTAATAGTATCATTTAATTCATCTATTTTTTTTCTAAAATTATCCAAATCTTCTTTAATTTTATATTCATTTTCTAATATATTTTCATATTTTTTTATATTATGGCCATTATGTTTACTTTGGCATTTTTCGCATAAATTTTCTTTACAATCATAACAATAAGAATTAAATAAGCCATTATGAATATAACATAAATAATTTTTTATTTCATAATTTATCATAGTATGACTATTATCATGGAATAATTTACATGAGAAACATATATTATTTTTACATTGCAAACATTTATAAAATTTATTACCATTTGCCTTACTTTTTTTACAAATGCTGCAAATTATTTTTGATTCATTTATAAATTGAGTATTATAAAATTCATTTAATAGCATATCATCAATTTGATGGCCATTTTTGCATTCATATGTTTTTACTTTATAATCTTTTATACTAATTCTGCAATATTCATCACATTCAGGACATATTATTTCTTTAGATCTTACTATTATATTATTATTTATAAATGATTTTTTATTTGATTCATAAACTAAATATACTAATATATTCATTTCACCTCTCTCTAAATCTATTTGATTAGCATTCTCGCTGAAAGTTAAATCTAAATTTAATAATTTTCCATTATATAAAAAATTCACTGAATCTAAATCAATTTCATATCTAGATAAAAATTTATTGCATGTATCCTTCATTTTTTCATTCTCTTTTAAATTAATTGAAGTTTCTTGACCATTAAAATTAAATATAGCAACAGGCATTTTTATATATTATTTTTCAAAAGAAAAAATATAAGATAAATAATTTTGGATACATTAATTAAAATTAATTATTTTTTTAAAAAATAATTAATTCATAAATGTTTTTTAATTAAAATTAATTATTTTTTTTTATTAATATAATTTATTTATTAAATGTTTTTTAATTAAATTTGATTCATGGAGATAGGGATTGTGCCCAATCCCCTCTGCTTAAATTAGAATGTTGGCACATAAAATCAGATGATATCAAATGAGTTTGAACTGCCCTTTTTGAATCAGCAAAAAACTTTTTTATCTGTGGCAACATTAAAAAACAAAAAATTAGTAATTAAATACTTTAATGTATCTTTTCGTTTCATTATTAAACATTTTTTTCTTCATAAACAATGATTCATGTTAAGGAGGTTAAATGATTGGCATGATACTTATTTCTTTAATATGGAAATGAGTATTTTCAGTCGAGTCCCTCCTTTTGGATTTCTTTACATTCATTTCATATATTTTTCTCTTACAGGGCTTGAACCCGTGATCTCTTTTTTCATTTTTCTTATGTCACTCTCATTATGCCAATCGAAATATTTTACTAATTTTTCGTTGCTTCCAAAATAACAAAATTTGTGCCGTCGAGAACTGTTATTTCATTTTTTTTGTAAAAAGATTCTTTATCCTCCATAATTAGATCAATTATAAATAAATATGAAACTCAATGATACTGCTGACCCATTAATTTCATTAATATCTTCTTTTATCTTTTAGATCAATTCCAGCGAAAACTGGACAGAATTACAAAACTCGATAGAAAAAAAATAGATTAAATGGAACAAAAAAGATCAAAAATCTCTGGGAAAAAAATCTTCGAAGTTTTGTGAATTTTTGGAACTGGTCTGTCACTTTTTGCCTGAAACATCATTGGAATCAATGATTGTTCTTTTTATCATTAATTCATTAAAACAGTACAATGAAATGAAAGATATTACAGATTTGGGAGTTTGATGAAAAAGGTTTCTGGATGGATGTTTTTTCGCAAGGTTCATGAAATGTTGAGAGATTTAACATATAATAGGGATGATTTAATCTTGCCAAAAAATTTAAAAATATATTTAATTAATTTCAAGAATATAATAAAATTATTTAATTCTTCGGTTGAATTTATTGTTGTTTTAAATTTTATAAAAGAATACAATAAATATATATTAAAAGTTTTTTATATTTCTTTTGAATTAATTAAAATTTATAAAATTTTAATTAACTCTTAATTATAATTATTAAATTTATTCTTTATATTTTTAAGTTTTTTAAAATAGATGTTATGTGAATAAAATTTTTAATTAGATTATATTCATCAGAAAAAAACGTGAAATGTTAATTTATCCCATTTTTTTACCGGAACGAGATATATTTCTAATTAATTTATATAATTGAATAAATTTTGATGAAAAAAATAACCTTGATTTTGTGGTTTGTATCAAATATATAAGCAATTTAGAAAAATCAATATAAAAAAGTATTGTGTAAAAATAATTTTTGTAACCAATTATTTCAATATATTCAATGAATACTACAACAACTCAAACCAATTTTACTGATGATACTAAAAAGAATGGATATTTTATTAAATACTTCTAACAATGTTTAGCAAAAGTGACAGAGGGTATTAACAAAACTCGACAATTTTTTTCCTGATAATTTTTAATCTTTTTTATTCTATTTTACCTATTTTTTTCTGTATAGTTTTGTAATTTTGTCCAGTTTTGAGGAATTGATTGAAAGGATAATAAAAAGATAACAAAAAGATAATAATGAAATTAATAGGGCCTTGTTATTGAGTTTCATATTCATTTAATTTTTGTTTGATATTTTTTAAATTAATCTAAAATTCTAATTCCAATTTAATGATATAACTAGAAAAATATACATTTATTTATTAATGTATTACATTTGCATTTTAAATAGAAATATTTATTTTCGATGATTATTATTTTAAAGTTCATCGTGCATGTCACCCTAAACTCTCCTTGAGAGAATTTTTTCCAAAAAATTATGTATTCCATTTTCATGCGATAATCCCCCTTTTTCAAAATTGCCAAAATTACCTATTCTAGGCGGGGGAGATTATGTTATGAATTACGGTATTTCAGATGTTTTTTAAAAAATGCTATTTGAAATTTGCCATGAAAAAATTCAATGAAAAATCATCGAAAATACTGGCAATTGATAAATAATCAATGTTGCCAGATGCAACAATTAAAATATAATATAAAAAAGAATAATAAAACAATATTGAACTTATTGCAATATATGATAAAATATATGTGAAAAAAAATAAAATAAACTTATTAAAATATATAATAAAATATAATAATTCTGATATTTTTCGGAAAAAAAACAATATTTAAGATTTTTTTGCAAAAGACATGAATTAGTTGTATCTTGTTATCTTAGTTAAATTTGCATTATATAGATGATATCTTTTTTATGTTAAATAAAATACTTACTTTTTATTTTATATATTTTGCCTATCAACTGTAAATGACTTTTTATTTTTAAGTCAATTTCAAATAAATTTTGTTTTCTTTACATTAATATTTATATTATCTTTATAAATTGTTTTTAATCTAAATATTTCACTTTTTAAGTTTTTAATCCTCACATTTTTTTCTATATATCACATCAAATTTTTTATCTATCTTTACGTTTTTGTTCCATTTTTATTATATTTTTTGATAAAAATTTTATACTTATATAGCCATTTCTTATAGCTATAATTATATTATTCGCTATATTTATATTATTCATTTTTTTTTTAATTTTTAACTACTAATTATCACAGATAATAATTAACATTAGCATTAAATAAAAATCCACAAAATTCACACACAATAAATAAAAAGTAATTAAAATAATTGATTTGCTGTATATACTTATTATGAATCCATTTACTTTTACAAATCATTATTATTACAATGATAAAAAATAGTCAGTGATTATGAAAAATACTTTAATAATAGTAATTTATTAAATGAAAAAACAGATGTGATGGTACAAATAATAAAAAAAATTAAAGTAAAAATTTAAACTTGGAACATATAATATAGGAAGGGAAAAAAAATATAAATTAAAAAAAATAGAATGCAAAAATTTAATCAATATTAAATTAATGCCTTTTATCCAAACCAGGGCAGAAGTTGAAAAATCCGGATCTCTACTAATCTTAACTTTATTTTTAGAAAAAATATTTTTTTTACCCTTTTTCATATCTCTTCTGTCTCAAGGGTGAATTTTTATAAAGGGGAATCAGAAATGTTTCAATTTTCAGGGGAGTACTTTAATTATCCCAATACATTCTTTTTACTTTTAAAGTCAAAGTTGCTGTCATTCGGACAAGCGCAAAAAAGTTAATAAAGTTATTTCAAAAATAATAAAAAATATCTTAAAATGAATGGAAAAAATAGGTTGATTTTCGGAACATTGTATATTTTTTATATGATAGGCATAAATTGGTTAAATAAATAAATTTTCCTAGTAATTTATCATCCCAATATTTTTTTTGTTTATCGTATGTAATATCCTATATCTGTTCTTTTTCTTCTTTATCTGATGATGAATTCATTGATTCACTAGAGTCTTCCATATTAATACTTTTATGGTTATTATTTTGGGTTAATATATATTTTTAAATAATTTTATTTTCTTATTTTGGGTTAAAATTCGATTATCAAATTTATTATTTTATTTTATAAAATATTTAGTTGCTTAGGGGTTATATTTTTATATATTTTAATTGGGTTAGAACAACACAGCAGGTAGCTTAGAACTTCTACCCTGGGTGGATATAGCAAATACACGGAGTGGATAGTGCTAATACCCAGGGTGGTTAGAGCTATTACCAAGGGAGGTTAGAGTAATACCTAGCTTTCAATTATACAGCTTGGGAATATATGGAACAAATTATAGATTTTAATTATTGGTTTTTTTAATAATAAAAATAGTAAGATATTAATAGAAATAGGAAGATAGTTAAAATAATTAAATTATATAAATTAATTTAATTGAGGATTGGGTCTATTCCCTAATCCCCAGTAAAATCAATATAATTAATCCATTAAAATTTATTTAATATAAACAAAATAAAAAAATGATAAAAAATAATTAATTAAAAATTAATTAATTATTTAATTGTATATGGCCCCGCGGGGAAATAATTAGTAGGTGCCAACTAATCTTTTGTAGATATCAACAAATGTTTTCCCACGAAAGTTAATGACGCACATTGATCCTTTAAGGATAATTGTCCACCATCAACTTTTAATGGGAAAACATTTGTTGGTGCCTACAAATGGATTAATTATAATTTTAAAAAATTTTAATGTTGTTTGATTTATTTTTATATTTTCTTAACAGTTAAATTTAGATAATAAATAAAAAATATTGGTTTTAATTTTTTTATTATTATATCATATTAAGAATCATAAATAGTTTCTAAAACATATGTTATAGGCCCCCTGCAAATAGGACATTTTTCAATATTATCTTTTTGTAAATAATAGCATTTTTGGCATAGGCATCTGTGTCCTCAAGGAACTATAACTATTTTTCTAGGATTTGTTAAACAAATAACGCATAAAAGTACATAGTTTATTTCTGGGTTAGTTTCAGTTTTATAACCAATCATATTATTTCTTTTTTTATATTATTAACTGTTTTGCTTTTATTGGAATAGGAGCAAGGAAGAACTCTTATTTGACAAAATGCTGAAAAGTTATGGGGTGAAATTAATCCTCCTTTTAATTTCACCCCTTTTATATATAAATATAAAAATATTTTTTTGATAGATTTGGAATTTTATATAAATATAAAAATCTATATTATTTGATTATATACCGTATTACCAACTTTTTATTCCCCTTAGAGAATTTAATTAGGAAGATGTGGAATAAGTCAAAACATTTAAACTATTTTTAAAAAGACTTTTCTGCATTTTGTCAAAATAATAACAACTATGGCTCTTAGTTTCTACTATTTCTGTAAAATAAAGGGAGCAAGATATTTATTTCACAAACTGTTAAATATTTTAATAATTATTATGATTTTTCTATTCAAAAAATAAAAATTAATAAATAAATATTATTGGTTTTTGGACGTGTTATTGAAGTATTAAAACTAAAAGAAGTTTTATTTTTATTAAACAGTCGAAATGATGAAAATATATAATAATTTTGATAAATTTAGAGAAAATTTCATTAAACCAAATGAAAAGCATTATTATGATTTAACTTTAAATTTTGAAGGGTCATTTTCTGATTTAATCAAAAAAGTTAATTGGAATGTAATAGAAGATATTAAAGATTTTCCAATATCTATCTCTATAAAACATTCTAAAAACGAATCATCATATATTATATTAAATACAATTATTAATTTTTATTTTTATTTAAATTAATTTATTCTGAAATTTTAAGAATTACAGTATTCCTATAGAAATAATCCAATCAGGTCTAAAAAATGACCCAGTTTTTGAGGGGGGATTATTCTAATCTCTCTATAATAATAAAAATGTTTATTATAAAATATATATAAATGAGAAAATTAGTTTATAATATATTGAATTTGGGCAAGAAATTCCAGGGGGGATTATTCGAGTGCATTTTTGAAATTTGAAATCTGAAATTTTGAGGGGGGATTATTTCTATGATTAAGGTATCGTATTTGACGGATTTTAAGATATGCCCCCGTTATCTTAAAAAAATTAATAAAAATCCCCAAGATTATCGTTTTTTATCCTAAAATTTCGAAAGATTTTAAGATACCTTAAAATCCTTTAAATATGGTAATTGAATATTTTCAAAATCAATTGCTAACTAACCTCAAAGTTCGTATAATGACCACAGATCAAGAATCAATAATTGAAAAATTCTTTAAACTATTTGAAGAAGATAATTTTGATAATGATTTAACTGAGCCTAATACCATTGGATTAAGTGAAGAAAATCTTTATGCAGATAATGAATTTGAAGATGAATATGATCCGATTATCATTGTAATATTTATCAAGGGGTGATGATAAATACAATCCTTTTTTTAATAGTATTGATGATTTTCCCAATCCCCAATGTTAATTATTCTTGTTAACATCTTCTATTTTTTAAAAATAATTAAAAATATTCAGATATATAGAACTTTTAGCTATAACTTAGAAATTGATAGAAAATGAAGAATTAGCTAATTTTAAAGAAAAAGTTTATAGAGCACTAATTAGACGAAAATTTAATTTTAAAATGAAAACCTGTAACAATCATGGTAAATACTACTTTTTAGTCTACTTCAAAAGATTTTAGTGATGTTGAAAGTTTTATGGAAGCTGATGAATGGAGAAATTCTTATATTATTTGCGAAACTGTTAAAAATAATATAGATATAGATTTCTAAGATTTAAATCCATTTGCAGAAAAAGAAATACTATTTTTGCCCTTCACTGAATTTAAAATTAAAAGTGTTTCAGTTGAAAACAAATATCAAAAAAAAATTCCGTATTTTTTATAGGAGTCCCCCCTTAGACAGGAATGAGGGCACAAACACAAGATGGACAGCTACCCAACCAAACCTCAAAAAAGTAAAAAATATAGGTAATATATAATTTAATTGAAATTAGAAATGGTTTTTATATTTTTGTAGCTTAACTTTAAAGCGTTTGGATTCAAAAATAACCACTATGATAATCTTTAAAATAAAGTTTTTGTCTAAAAAAAGGGGACTGATATAAGAAATATGGTATTTAAAATTGTACTTTATGAATTAGGAAATAGAAATTTCGTCATTTATGACAATATGAATATCAAAAATGTAAAGGCATTTTATAATAAATTTACTCTGATTTCAATTATTTCTCCTTATTATTTATAATACTGAAGTGGCATAGTTTAACTCCCATAAATGATTTTTCGGTATATCTTCCCCAAATTTTTCAAAAAATTCTAAGGGGATTAGATTAGAGAGAATAGAGTAAGTCTTTTATTTATTTTATTTTTATTATTTGATAAAAGTCAAAAACAAATAATATATATGGCCTAAATATTTAAAATTAAAAAAATCAAATTTTTAAAAATTTTAAATATTCATTTTTTTCTATCTATTTTTAATGAGCATTTCGAAAATCCTGATATTAAACAAAGCTATTAACACTATATTCTCCCAAAAAATTTAATCCTTTAAAAAGAGTGATATCTTTCCAAGCAAACATTAGTTTTAACCCATTTCTTAGCCAAAAATTTGGCTTAATATAGTTAAAGAATAATTCAAATACAATTAAATAAATAACCGTAAATCAAAAAATTGTGCCCTCCTCCCCTAAATAGGGAAAAATTTAGGGAAAGAAAAAAATTTACTCTAATTTTGAATGTCTATGAATTGTGCCCCCTATTTTTTTGGGTCTGCATTGTCTTCGGGTGGGGCACAATTTGTTGATTTACGGTATTTTAAAAATATTCATGAATTAAGATTGTAATATTTATTTAGAGATTTTAATATATATGTATTAAGATGTATATTGATTTGGATTGAAGCTAATATCGATATAAATTAAAACTTATATTATAATGAATAATATCAAAAGATTAAAGATTTACAATAAAAGTTTTTGTAAATGTTTGTATAATCTTATTTTTCCAATATTTTTAAAAATAAGTATTTTATTGAGATCTTTAATTTGAATTATTAAATTAAATAATTTTTCTATTATTAGCCAAAAGTATCAATTTCTTACCTAATTTTAAGATTAATAATTTTCTTGAAATAAATTACTTTATTTAAAAATAATTTTTAATGCCATTTTATCCCTTTTTTAAAAATCCAACTTTTTCTTGTGAAAGGAGTAATCAGTACTTTCATTCAAAAGATGTCCTAATTATATTGTAAACGGAATTTCCTATTTCTACAATTATATTTTTTGTTAATTGCTCTTTTGTGTAATTTATATAGTAAAAATTATTTTTCAAATTTATCATATAAAATTTTTTTTAATTGAGCAATGTGGATATTCTCTCTAACTTTAAATATATCATTTAATTTTATATTTTTATTTTTATGCGAGAAATAAAGCATTCATATAAAGAATAAATCAAAAAATTATATAAATAATAATTAGAAATTTGAAATTTAATATTAATAATCAATATATTTAGTTAAAAAATACTAAATACGAATAGAACATTACAGTAAAACACAAAATAAGAGTCCCCATGAAATAAGGGCCCCCCCAAAAAATATTTCGGTTGATACCTAAGTTGCTGAAATAAGAGCCCCCACATGAAAAAACTTTTTTGAATACCTAAAATAAGCGTAGAAATAAGAATCTCCTCAAAAATTTTTTTGAGACTTACCTAAGGTGTACAAATAAGAGCCCACCAAATTTTTTTTTGTGTTCTGGGGGGCTCTTATTTCACGGTTTATGGTATAAAATCATAAACCCAAAGAAAAAGAAAAAATGGTTATTAAAATATTTAAATAAATTTTTGATTTAAAATTTTTACAATTATTGCTTTAATCTTTTTGAGGTTCAGAAGCTATTCCACCAAACATTGCACTTTGAATTGATTTATTTCAAAATTTAGTAGCATCATAAATTCCATCCCAATGCACCTGTATTGCTTCCTTAAAATACTCTTTTGCCTCTGTGTGTAGTACGCCTAACAATTCATAAACTCCATTATTATTCCTCTGATTTCTCCACCTGATACTTTTACAATGTTTTTGTTATTAACTTTTACATCTTCAACTATATTATCAGAACTTTCAACAATATTTTTCACTGGTAATTTTTTAGTTGAAGAAGCTGACATTAGCAATGTAAAACCTATTACTATTAATAATTTTTTTAAATAGTGCTTTTTCATAATTAATTAGTTCCTAATTTAATTTATTTAATGATTAAAAAACCACAATAACCCATTAAAAACATATTCCTGACAGCTTTCTCATCATGTGAATAACCATTCTTTAATCTAAATGCTATATTACCATTTTTTTCATTATCAGATAAAATAAAATTCTTACTACTCATATTTAACAAATTATCTACTAAAGACTTAAAACTACGAGCTGCAAAATCTTGCGACCCAGTAATTGTATACATAAAAAAGTCTTGTTTATATTTTGAATTTGATACTGATTCGTCTATAAATATTGGGCTTACTGCACCACTCATAGGTTGATAATACTTTATATAATTTTGCAAATGGCAAAAAACTCCAAATGTACACACTGAACCCATAGAAAATCCGGCAAAACATCTATGCTCTCTTGATTTTTCTAAATCATCTAAACTTCCACTTCTCGCATAAGTGCTATATGTAGTTTCAACCTTTGGCATCAAATCATTTAATAACTCTCTATAAAAATTTGGAGTTAAATGATTCCCTGAAAGTTCATAACTGTCGCTGTCATTATTATGTAAATTATTATATGTAGGACAAACTATGATTAAGGGCTTTATAAATTTTTCTTCTATCATATGGTCTATTACATTTTTAAATGTATTAGGATTGCCTTCCTCACCAAGTTGAGTTACTTCATTACTCCATCCTCCATGCATAAGATAATATACATTAAACTTTTTATTCTCATCATATCCATATGGTATATATACTGTTGCTTTCTTATTTATTTTAATTTTCTTTTTTTCATATGTTAATGAATCATAGGTATTATAATAAAAATTTTTAAGTTCTCCTTGTTCATGAGCTTGCTCAAAAAACTTATTTGGTATTTCTATCAATTCCTTTGGTATATTCCCATTTTTTATATCATTATTTACTATTTTATTTATACTTTCATAATTTCCACTTGAATTTCTCTCCCAAAATTTAATAGCATTATCTATCCAACCTTCGGATACTGTACCTCTTCCCAGTCCAAATCCATGCGACAATCCATTAAATACATCAATCATTGCATCTGTTCCATTCTTCTTAATTCTACTAATTCTATTTTGCATTACTCTATAGTTCGCTATCCAATCATTTGTTCCCACTACATTATATGTAGGTGGTTCATTGCCATATACTTCTGATAAGCCTGTATATTGCATAATCACTGCAGATGGCTTGTCAAATACTTTACCAATAAATCTTTTTGTGCCAAATGAACCAAGCCATGCAGCAAGTCTTGCACCAGCAGAACCTCCCCAAAGTGAATAATTCATCTTACTCACTTTAAGTTCTTCAGCATTATCCATTATGAAACTAATTGCTCTCGATAAATCTTCACACCCAGTATCACTTCCAGGTCTATAAATTAATGCAAATGCATTGTATCCTTTTCTTGATAACTCAAGTGCATGAGGAAAACTATCATGCATTGCTCCTACAAAAGCAAATCCACCACCAGCATTACATATAGCAAATTTTTCATTTTCATTTCCTCTAAAGAAGAATAACCCAGTATTTTCTTTTTCTTTGTCTTTTGCTATTTCTTCATCAGTATAAATATTATAAAAAACTTTTTCTCCAGTTTTGGCTTTATTATATAGAAAATTAACTACATCCACTGAATCTCGGGGGGATATATTTGAATACCATGTTAGTCTCAAATCTTTTAATGTTTTACCACTGAAATAATTATTATCTACTGGAAATAACAATCTTCCATAATCTTCAAATACTGGGTCATTAATCACATCTTTAATAAGACTATCTTCAATCCATTTATTTTCATTATGTGCTGTATTATTAGCTTTTACATTTTGGTTTTTCATAATAAATATATTTAGAAATATTGTAATAATTAAAAATAATTTATTAATAAAATTTTATAATTATTTTCATAAGTTAGTACTTACCAATTCTTTTTCCTTTTTGATGCATCTTTACTCTCTCTTCTTTTTCACTATGTTGTCAAACCACTCAACCATCTTTTGGTCTTGATGGTCAAAGAATAATGAAGAACTATTATTAAGTGTTTCGATAGTTTTCACATCATATCAGAAAGAGTAAAATCAAATACTTCAAAATTTTGTTTGATTCTTTCTTCATATGTTGATTTACAAGTAATGATTATTCCTCTTTGTATAAGCATTTAAGTATTACTTGAGCAGATGATTTATCATATTTTTTACCAATTGAAACTAATGGACCACATATGATTTTACTGGTTTTCCTCCAAATGAGTTCTAATGTGTAAGGATTTTTTTCTGAGGTCTAATACTTAATCCAGTAGTAAATTTATCAATTATTAGGAGAAAATCAAACTCGGAAATATTAAATATTATCATCTGCTCTGAGAGTCTACTCATATGCATACTTAAGATAATCATAGTAGACATAAAATCTATCACAAAACACACTATCAAGAGAGTTTTCACTGACTTTTCTTAAATCCAAGTAGCTCCGCCTCATAATGCCTATCAATGTTATACGTAGTGCCAGATAATGCAGCACTTCTTATAGGGCAGACGTCTATTCCTTGACTTATTATCTCCAATAGTGAAATATATATTTAAAATTTCATTATTTTTTAAACTTTTATCAAATATATTAAATATAATATTTTTAAAAGCATTATCATTAAAATTGAAAATAATTCATCGTATATAATCTTTAAAATAATACATTCTTTTGTAGTAGTATAAGTAATATGAATGTTCAACAAAGAAAAAAATTCATTCATGATTTTAGAGTTAATTCTACTATTAGAGGAAGACATGAAAAAATTATTCAATGTATGTTAAAATGTTCTGAAAAATTAATTAATGAATATTTTTCAAATAAGGAAATTATGACTAAAATTAGAACTGTAATTTTCCTTTAATGTTAAAAGTTTATAAATACGTTATTGAATATAATATGATTTCAGATGAAAATCCAGAAATATTTTTTAAATAAATTTGTGTCTGGATTATTACAAAAAAAAATCCCAAGAAAAGAATTAATAATTTTAATAAAGCAAAGTCTGATAAATTTTTTAAAGATTTTGTTTGATATTCTTTTAAATTTGGGTATGAAAGGATATTATACTTTTGAAAAGAAATTCAATGAAAAAGATTTAAAATATATGATTTTTCTTTTACTCATATTATGAAAAATAATTTATTTACTTCTAGCGGTGATTTAGATGAATATTTATTAAAAAATCAAGATGAAATTTTTTTTTATTTTTAAATGTTATTTTATGTTCTATCTTTTAATTTTTTTATGGAAAATTTTTGTAAATTTAAATTTACAACTGAAAAAAAAAATACTGGATTATTTAATAGTTTTAATATTGATGGATTAAAACAAGAAATTTATTTCACATCAAATGATATAAATAAAAAAAGAATAAATGAATATCAAATTGAATGTGCTCATTTATTTGAAAAAAGAAAAAAATTGAAAAAATAGTCAAATTACTATTAAAAATTGAAGATAATGAAAATGAAAATCAAGAAAAATATAATAATAATGATAATATAAATGAAGAAAAAGAAAATTTAAATGAAGAAAATAAAAATGAAAATAATGATAAAATAATAAAAAAGAATAAGAAGAAAATAAAAATAATGAATATAATGAAGATATTATTTAAAAAAAAATAAAAATTAAATTAATTTTATATTATATCATTATATATTAAAAAAAAACAAAAATGGGACAATCTTCAACAAAAACATATTTTAAAGAATCAATTCAAATTTACAAGAACATAAAAATAAATGAAATAGATCAAAGTTCTGCAAAAGAAAAAGTAAAATTAACAATAACATTTTATAATGTTCAAGACTTTAATCAAAAATGGGGTATCTCTGTTTATAAAAACAAGCAAAGAAGAGATTATAAAATAGTAGGTCAAACGATGCTCAAAATAAAATATCATTTACTCAATTTTTTATAATGGAATATTATTTTGAAAAAGAATAACCAACGGGAATAAATATTCAATCAACTCAATCCTATATTAGTTCAACAACATTAGGAAATATAATGGGAAGTAGAGGACCAAAATTTAAAAAAGAATTAGATGATGGAAGTAGTTTACAAATAAATGGTAAAAGTTTAAATAATAAAAATATGAAAACACATTTTGATATTTCTGTAGTTGGTCATTTTTAAGGAATTGGATTAACATTTTTAATAAAATATTAAGGTGTACAAAATAATCCTATTTTTAGAAGTGAAATTAAAGAAAATTTAGATGGAATGGGAACTTTTCAAAGAGCTACAATTCCTGAGAAGTATTTAGCTCCTGATGGTAAATATGAAAATAATATTTTGGGTGTTGAAATCAATGATTGTTATAATGATCATAAATTATGAGAATTTGTTGGTGTTATGAGTAATTTAATACAAAAAAATCTCCCTTTTAAATTAATTAAAGGTGATACTGCAACTATTAATATGAAATTAGAAAAAAAACATTCATTTCTTGAACATCGAAAAGGAGGAATGGAAAAATATAATAATTGGTATAGATTTCACATCATCAAATTTAGACCAAAATTACCAAATTCACTTCATAATATAAATCCAATACAATGAATGCATATGAAAAAGGAATAAATCATGTTGTAATATTGTAGGATATTATGATTATGCTCAATTATTTCCAGTATATGGTTATTTAGCAAATATTACCAAATGATACAATAGTATCACATTGTTTTCCTATAAATGGTAAGCCACAAGATTCAAATATAAATACAATTGATGGTGTAATTCAAGCATATAGATAAGTATTACCAATTTTAAAATTTCATACACCAAAATTTTTTGCTCCAATTATAAATGAATTAAAATAGAAATGTTAACAAAAATTTAACTTCTGGTAATATGAATTATAGTATATTAATGATATTAACTGATAGTTTAATTAATAATATGGATGATACTATTGATGCTCTTTTTGAAGTTTCTTATCTTCCTATTAGTGTTATTATTATTGGAATTGGAAATGGTGGTGGAAATATAGATATTTTAGATGCAGATGAAGAACCTTTATTTAACAGAAATGGAAGGAAAGCTAATAGAAATTTATTCCTTTTATGCAATATGCTAATGATGGAGAAAAATTAGCTGAACAAGTACTTGAAGAAGTTTCAAGACAACACAATTTATCTATTTATAAAAAGAATCAATCATATTCTATATATCTTTTTGATAATTATATTTTAAATATAAAATCAGATATTAATAAAGATAAAGTTTATGAAAGAATAAAAATACAAAATATAAACCGAAACATTAGTTTGAAAAAAATAAATTTGAAATACTTAATTTTTTAACAAAATAAAATAATTAAATAATATATTTTTTTAATTATTATTTATTAAAAATTAAAAAAATGTATCCCTTGACAAATGAAGAAGATGATTATTATTGTCATATAAATTATGGTTGTGGTAGAAAAATAGGGGGAAGAAATGTATATTTGTTATAATTGTAATAAAATAATTTGTAGATTTTGTATAATATCAGAATATGAAAACTCAGGATGTAAAAATAGTTGTTCAAGAAATATAATAATTAATAAATAAAATTCAAATGATAAGAAAAATAAATGTGATGCTTGTTTAGAATGCCCAATTTGTTTTTCTGTTTTAATAAAAAGAAATTTAAATGGAAATTTTATATATGATTGTCCATATTGTGATTATGATACTTCCTTGAATTAATGCATTTGGTAAATTACAAGAAGTTTCATCAAGTGCTCATCTTAAAAAAATGAATAATTCAATTTTAAAAAAATTAAAAGAAAAAGATAATATAAATTAAATTATCTAAAACTCAAAATAGAAGTTGAATAAGTAAAGGAATAAGTGATGTAGTTCAAAAGGCAATGGATCAAGGTGCATGGATAATTGAAAAAATTAGAAAAAAATTAAAAAATGAAAATGATGAACTAGAAAAAAATAACTATTACCAATAAAATATGATGATGATTCATATGTTTCAAATTCAAATTTGTATTCTTCATTTGCAAGAATAATCCAATATTTGGGTTTTGCATTAGATTATTCAAATAATGAATTAAATAGAGAAAATAATATTGAAGAATTAAGTAATTTATTAAAAAAAGATTTAAATCCTATATTCATATCAAATTTAGAACAAAGATATAATCATGTTATTTTTCAACATCCATATCATTCCTAATTTTTTTGAATTAAATCCAAATAAATCTGAAGTAAAAAAAAATGTAAACAATGTAGAAAAATTATTGTTCAAGCTGTTGGTGTAGATTATGTTACTGATAGTAGAATAAAAACTATTAAATTAAATATTGGTCATTTATTTATAAAACAATTCCCAGCTGAAAGTTTATATAAAATTGATATTAAGAATTATATTTTAATGATTAAATATTCTTTATATTAATTTAAAGAAGTTACTTTATCATTTAAAGAAAATGAAACTAGTGAAGTAAAATGTAAAATTCCAAAAGATTCATATATAATTGATGATACCATTTCTGAAAACAATTTATATATAAAAGTAATAAATCAATTATTGTTAATTTTAAATTTAAAGAAATATATATGAATAAATTAAAAAAAGGAAGTTATCATATATTTAAATTATTTATAAATGCAGAATATAATAGAGGTGGAAAAGAAACATTATCTAAAATTAATTATGGAACAGAAAAAAATTTAAATTTAAAAAAAAGAAAAGTATATAAAAGAAAAATTTAAAAAAAAAATTTAAAATTATAAAATAAAAAATCAATATAAATGAATTTTAATAAAAAGTCAAATCATTATAAAAAAAATAAAGAATAAAAGTATAAATAAATAAATTAAAAAAATAATCAAAATTCTATTAACCATATTTTGAAATTTTATCAATAATTTTTTTGAATATAATCAGAAAAAAATACTTAAATCCATTAATTACATATATAAAAATTTTTGATTATATCCAAATTTTTCTTCATCAAACTATCAATTTTATTATTGGTTTTAATTTTTACAAATACAATAAAAAAAGGAAAATTAAATAATAATAATGAGTTTTAAATTAATTTTCTAATTGAAAAATTATTTTTAATGGACATTTGAAAATTTGATTATAATTATATTAAAATATAAAAAATAATATTAGAATATATAAATAATATATATTTAATTTTGGGGATTGGGATTGGGCCCACTTCCCATAACACAATCCTTTATCCTCATTTTTAATTTAATTTTATTAATTAATATTAAAAAAATTGATTAAAAAAATAATATTATTTTTTTAAAATATTAAATTAAAAATAATTTTAATTGTATCATAATGCTTTTTCTATTTTTGTTCGTATTTTCCCATATTTTTTGTTTAGAAAATAATGAAAATAATTATAATTTAATAAATTCTAATGGTATTTGTCCAGACGAAAATGAAGAATGTTCATTTAGTGTATCTTATTATTATCCAATATCCCCAAAAATTCCTAATAGTTTCCCTGGTCATGCCATATTAAGTGATTATAGATATGTATATTTGACATTTACTATTCCTAAAATCAAAAATCATTTTATTTAGAAGCATATGATACTTTAAATAAAGAAACCATAATATCAAATGGTGATTGCTATTATATAGATACAGCTGAAAATAATAAATATGAAATTAGAATATATAAAAATTTAAAAACAGATAGTTATATTAGATTTGAATTTTTAGGAATCTCCCAAGATTTTACAATGATAGTAAAACTTCAATTTACAGATATTTCTTTAACTGATGAAAATAATTACTACAAAACTTATATAGATTCATTAAAAGATTATTTGATAGAAAAAGATAAAAAAATAATTCAATAAAAAAATAGAGAGAAATTATAAAAAGCCATATGTTCTATAATTATGGAAAATATATTTAATACTTTTTTAAATCAAACATTATTTGAAGATCCATATTATAATTCTATTATATTTCCTGTATCTCCATTTTTTTGTGACAGTAGAATATACTGTTGGATTAGATTTAACATTTGAAAATATTTTTAAACCTGAAAGAAATGTTTTAAGTGAAACAACCGTTATAGAAGGAAAAATTGGGATCTTCAATTAATTCTGTTTCAGTAATAAAATGAAAATGACTTTTTCATTCTTTTATTAAAAAATTATTTTCATATAAATTATAAAAATCATTTTCTTTTTTCAATAATTTCTTTTTCTTCCAAATTCAATTCTTCAAAATAAGTTCTTTTCTCTTCAATAATTCTTTATCATTTTTCTTTTCTTTCTTCACTAATTTCTTTTACTTTCAAATTCAATTCTTCAGATGTGATTTTGTTTAATTACTATTTCTTTAGAGCAAAATATGAAATTATGGAATGAAAAATGTGAATCAACAGGAGAAATAAATTTTTTACCTAATTAACTAAATTTTTTCATAAATATGAAGACAGGAAATTTAAAATTGATGAAAAAAAATTTAGAAAAAATTAAAGAAGTTGTTAAAATATTTGAAGAAATTGAGATTAAAAAATCTTTGAAAAAGCTTGCAGTGGTCCTAGGGGATAGTTCTGAAGGCCTAAAATGAGAAGGAAATTGATAGTATGAACAGAAAAATTGATAAGAAGATCAAAATGCAGGGTGTTTTTCTTCTTGCAATACTTTTTATAAGTTTTCAAAAATTGACAGAAATATTCAAAAATTTCTCCCATATAAACTTCCTCAGGAGGTTTTTCACGCATCCTTTGCAAAATATCAACATGAATTGGGCAAAACATTTCGGCATTAGCAAAAATCTTCTGAATATCTTCTTCGGGCAAAACACGAGTAAAACGTAATGGTAAAAGAAAAACACCTTCCAGAATCTTCAAGTCTTCAACATAATCAGCTTCAGTTTGAACCATTTCTTTAATAGTA
>JAJJLU010004024.1:0-20225 GCA_023807065.1 Isotricha intestinalis
AATTTAAATTATTAGAAGATAATAAAATATGAGATAATTTTAAACACTTATTTGTTTAAGATATTTGTTTGCTTTAATAATATGAACTATAATAATTTGAACCTAAATTATTCAATTTTTTAAATTTATTCCAAATATTTTCTTTCATTCACTTTATTTTTTTTTAATTACAATATTTATTATTTAATAAATTTATGTTTATTAATAATTTAAGAAATAGAAAATGATGAATTAAATAAATTATTGAAGAAAATGCAAATAATTAATATCTTTTAATGATTATTTTAATTATTTATTATTTCAACAACAGAATGATAAATATGTAAGTATAATATTAATATAAAAGACATAAATAAGCTTGTTAATTTAGATTATTCAAATGAAAATGAAAAAGAAATAAAAGATAGTTATGAATTATATTTGGATAAGAAATAAATAGATTTTAGTTTTGAATTTAAGAAAGAAGGAAATTATATAATTAAAATTATATCTAAAAAACAAACAGCGAACAATAAAAAAATATTCTCTGATTGTTAGTCTTTAACTTCATTAGATTTCAAATTAGAATACTAACAAATTAATTAATATGAGTGAAATGCTTTTTAATTCTTCTACTTTAACTTCTTTAGATTTATCTATTTTTAATACAAATAATGTAACTAATATGAATGCAATGTTTTATAATTATTCTTCTTTGGAAAATGAAATATATCTAACTTTAATACTAGTAAAGTTAAAAAAATGATTGAAATGTTTTCCGAATGTTCTTCTTTAAAATCTTTATACTTCTTTAACTATATTAAAAAAAGATAATTTTGATACCAAAACTATAATAAATTTAAGTAAAATGTTTTCTTTATTTTATTTTTAACTTCTTTAATTTAATCTAATTAATACTAATAATGTTACTAAAACGGTGAGAATGTTTTCTGAATGTTCTTCTTTAACTTCTTTAAATTAATCTAATTTTAATACTATAAATGTAAAAGATATGAATCATATGTTTTTTAATTGAACTTCTTTAAAATATTTTAAAACATCTAATAATTTTAAAACTGATAATGTTATTAATATGTATCATATGTTTTATTATTGTTCTTCTTTAGAAAATTTCAATTTATCAAATTTTAACACTAAATATGTGAGAGAGATGAGTACAATGTTCTCTTATTGTACTTCTTTAACTTCTTTAGATTTATCCAAATTTAATATTGATAATGTTCAAGAGATCATTTATATGTTTTTCAAATGTTCTTCTTTAACTACATTAAATTTTAATACTGGTAAAGTTAATGATATGAGTAAAATGTTTTCTAAATGCTCTTCTTTTACTTCTTTCATTTCATCCAAATTTAATTCAAATAAAGTGAAAGAGATGAGTATAATGTTCTTTGGTTGTTTAAAATTGAAAGAAAAAACAAAAGATAAAGATGTTAGCCCTATTGAAAGAAATTAATTATTTGTGAATTATTTAATTAAAAGTTTAATTGTTATTAAGATATATAACAATGATTTTTAATTATAAATCAAAATTAATTATGATTTATTCATTGATAATAAAGATTATAAATTGGAAAATATTCTTGCAACTTTTCAAAAATATTTCATTCATTAGAAAAATAATATTGAAAAATACAAAAAAAACTTACTTAATATTAATTTAGACATTAAAAAATTGTTATAGAAATTGAAAAGAAATATCAAAAATAAATAAAAAAGGAAATCAATTGAATTTGAAATATTACTTATTAATTTAATTGATTTTAATTGATTTTTGTATTCATTATTTATAATTGAGTAAATTACTGCATTTTGTGAAGGAGATGATTGAATTTTTTTTATATTTTCATTTATTTCATTTATTATATTTTCCATATTTATTATTCTTTCTCCTTGATTTTCATTATATCAATTTATTCTTCTCCTTTAATTTCTAATTTTTTCTTTTTTTCTTTTTCTACAAATAAATTTTTATAAAATTATATATTTACTTTTAATTATATGAATATGAACAATTTAAGGAATTAACAGATTCATTAATACAAGATCATTTTGAAGTAGATTCTGATAATAATTGTTCATTATTTGGTTTTGGATATAATATTCCTCCAAATTATGATATAAATTGTTATAATATTTCTTGTAATTTTATTTTTAATTTCTTTGTTTTTTTATGAAAATAATAATATTATATTCAATAAAAAATATTTTAATGATTAAAAACCATAAAATAATGATAGATGATATGAATTATATCTAAATCATTAATTTTTATCTTATAATTCATATTCTATCTTTAAACTTTTTGAATTTAATTACTTTTGAAATATTAAATTAAATTTACATATATTAAAATTAATAATATTAGAATTATTTTATGATAATTAAGTCAATTCTACTTTATATTATTTATTTTATTTATATTAGATATATTTTTCTTTTTTGTGTCTCTAAAAATTTAGGTTAAATATGATTATATAATTTTATATTTCATTTTTATGATATATTTAATTAATTAAATTTAATAATTGAAAAATTTTTTATTCAAATAAAAATTTCTAAATCCTATCTGGGCTATATCGAACACCTTTCTATCCCAGTTGGAACTGAGACAATCATATGTTAGTCAGTTAATAAATAGGTTCTGATTATGATATATCTGATATAGATTTAAATATATATATTTAATAATTAATTTTTTTAATTTAATATTTAATAAATATTAAATATTAATAATTTTATTCTTTTTTATATAATTTTTATTCTAAATTAAAAATATGGGGATTGAACATCTCAAATAAATTAAAAATCTTTTAAATAAAAAATTAAAATTTGCATAAAAGTAAATTAAACAATTAATATTTTATTACTCTAATATATTATTTTCATTATCATCTATTTTTAAAAGTGTTTTTCCTTTAGAACCTCCCTTAAGAACTTTTTGAAGAGCTTGATTGACGTCATTTAATTCAAATATTTCATCTATAGAACATTCAATTCTATTCTCTTCAAAAATTCTTGAAACTTGTGCTAATTGCTTTCCATTTGATTGAACAAATAAAAAATAATATCTTTGATTTTTTTTCTCAGCAATTTTTTCATTACCTCTTCCAAAGCACTTAAGTATCAATTTTTTAAAGCATCCTAATCCAAATCTATCAGCAAATTCTGCATTAGGCATTCCCTTCAAAGAAATTAATTTTCCTCCATTTTTTAATATTTTAAATTCTTTTTCCAATTCCTTGTCTCCAACTGTATCTAACACATAATCAACATCATGTAAAATTTCAGAATAATCTTGATTCTTATAATCAAAAAATTCATCTGCTCCTAATTTCATTACTCTATCTCTATTTGAACCACTTCCACTTGTAATTATTTTAAAACCTAAACTTTTACCAATAGGGATTGCCATTGCTCCAAAACTTCCTGTTCCTCCAGAAATAAAAATCCTTTCACCACTTTTAGCTTCCATTAATTCAAATGCTTGAATTGCAGTTAAAGCAGTTAAAGGAATGCAGGCAGCTTCTTTGAAACTAAGATAATTTGGAATAATTGCAATTGCTTCTTTATCAATCGCAATATATTCAGCAAATGCACCTATTTTATTTAAAGGCATTCTACCATAGACTTTATCTCCTATTTTAAATTCAGTTACATCACTTCCTATTTTTTCAATAACTCCTGAAAATTCGTTTCCCATTACACATGGAAGATCGTAAGGGACAATAAATTTAACTTCTTCTCTAATTATCATATTATCAAGAGGATTAACACCAGCATATTTTATTTTTACAAGAACATCGTTTTTGCCGACCTGAGGAATTTGAATTACTTTTATTTCAACATTTCCTTCCTTGTTATATTTGTTTAATATAACTGCTCTCATATATCTTTATTAATAAAAAAAATATAATATATTAGTATAAATAATTATTTTGAAAATAATTTATTAAATGAATTGATTTTTTTCATGGGATTGTGGATTGAGCCCAATCCCCAATCTCCAATTTATATATAAAATAATAAAATATTGAAAATTTTATTATTACTTACAATAATATAAAAATATTTCTTAAAATTAATATAAAAAAATCATAATGAAATTAAATTATCGAGTAAAAAAATTTAATTTTATAGAATATAATTGAAAATATTCAATTCCAAAATATAATAATCATTAGTTAAAATATTTAAAATATATTTTTTATTTAATTTTAATAAAAATATTAATTATTAAAAATTAATTCATAATAAAAAAGAAAAATAGAAAAATTTAATATAATAAATTAATTGGACATTATTCTAAAAATTTTTTTTAAGAAAATTTTAAAGCAAAATAAGTTTTAAAAAAAGAGTTAAGTCAAAGAAAAATAATCTTTATTATTTTTAATAAAAATTAAATTAATAGTTTTTAATATTATTATTATTTTTAATGTAATAATTATAATTAAAATTTAATTCTAAATTGTTCAAATAAATATCATAAAAATTATTTTACGTTTATTTGAATCCAGAATTAAATGATATATAAATTTAAATTCTCGTTTTGAATTAGGAAAATCTTATAAAATAATGAAATGCTCCCATACAACGAGAATCTTGTAGCCTTATATAAAACCTTGCCAATGGAACTAATAATTATCATCAGTAAAACATGTATAATATCCAATATCTGTCATTGTGGAATTTTAAAGGTTTTCTTATTCTTATTTTAAACTTTGAATTGCATGATCTTACATAAATCAATTAAAAATAAAATAATGTTTAAGAATATAAAGAATTAAATTCTTTAAATAAATTAATATTATTTTTAAAAATTCAATAAAAAAAAGAATTAAGAATTAAAATTAAACAAATAAATGAAAAATAATTTCATATTTTCTCAAAGATAAAAAGTATAATGCCTTTACCTGATATTTTATTAATTTCCACTTCTGTAACTAATGAATCATTATTTTCATACAAAAAATCTCCTTTTTTACAATAAGCAATATTATGTCCATCATAACATGAAATATCATAATGATAAATAAATCCTATTAATTGATAAGAAATATTATTTTTATTCATATTACTACTTATATATTCTTTAATATTTAAATATTGTTTATTAAAAGTAATTTCAACTGAAAATCTTATTCTTTTATTTTTTCTCGTTGAATGAATAAATAAATTTGAGGCATTTCATAAAAAAATGATTGACAGTGTGCATTATTTTTTCCACAATTAGAACAATAATTTTGATTTCTTCTAGTCATTTCAATTTTTTTTATAATCTTTAAACATTTAATAAATATTAATTTTAACATTTTTTATACTTGATTCTAAAATATCCCATAAAATAATTGACTTATAATAGAATCATTTTCATATGAAATATTTTGCTTTTCAAATTCAAATTTATTTTCCAATTTGTATCATCATCTTCATATTGATATTCTTTTTTTGATAAATTTAATTCTTCATATAATGTTTCTAAAAGATAAATCATTTGGTATATTATTTGAAAAATCTGAATTATATCTTCATATTATTTCTTTAAATTCTGATACTATAAATAACTTTTATTTTTATTATTCCATAAATTTTGAATTATAGTTGTAAAAATTTTTGAAATACGACAGTCATAAATTTAAATATTCTTTTTCATAAAATTTACTTAATGAAGAAATTTTACTAAATGATTGAACTGCATTCATAAAACATTTTACCCTAAATTATCCTACTAATCTAGTTGAATACTCAATTATTTTTTTATTTTTTTTTTGAATATACAATTAAGAATAACACTTATTCCTTTTGTTTGAAGTAAATAACTTCAAATTAAAAATTAAATTATAATAAAAAAAATAATATTCAGATATAAAAGATTTTGCTTTAATGAATATCATTTAATGGTATTACATCAAATAAAAATAAATATGAAATAGTTTGAATAAATTTATTTGTTTAATTTCCCATTAAAATTTTATTGTTATATATAGGGATTATCAAAAATAAAAATAAATCAAATATTTTATAAATTATTGAAATTAGAGAAATTATTAATATCACTTTTAATTTTTTATGATAATTAGATTTTTGATAAAAAAAAAGGAAGAAAAAGGAGAAAATGTGAAAAAAAGAATGGAGAAGAAGAAAATAAAGAAAAAGGAAAAAAAGATGATACATTAGTTATTTTTTTAACAATAAAAAAAATATATTAATAAAAATAATTTAAAGGGATAAATTAAATTTTTTTTGAATTTATTGGAATTATTAAAGTTTAATTAATTTTGGAAATAAAAATTATATTTAATAATAAATTTATATATTTTAATTTCAAGTTATTAATGAAGATAAAAATCTTTTTTTCTTATCAAAGTTGTAAATATTGATTCTTCTTTTAAAATAAATTAATATATTAATATTTTAAAAGGTTTTTCTCTAAAGTTTTTTCATTATATGGGAATTCTATAATTGGTTTCTAAATATTTTCTTGTTAATTTAGAATTTATTTTAAGTTTATTTAACTTTCATCTTAAAAATTTTTTGTTAGTTTAGTGAATTATTTTTTTTAAAATTTAAACAAATAATATAGTTTTATTTTCATAGACATAATTTTTTTTAGTTTTTTCTATATGAATTCCTTTTTTTAAATAATGAATAATTTGAATGTAAAAAATTAGATGAATCATTTTAAAATTAAATATTAAAAACCTTCTAAAAAATAATTTACTATAAGAAAAACATATAAAGGAATTTTCTTATTTATGAAAATCTTTCAAATTTCTTTTCTTTGCATTTATATAGGATTTGTTGAATATAGATTTTCATATTGATTTAATTTACAATGTTTTAGTCTTTCATGATTATTATATAGGTATTCACATTAATTTTTTAAATAAAAAAAGTAAAATTGATTTTTAAACATTATTTTTACTTATTAAATTTAATTAAATTATTTAACTTTAATTTTAAATTTTACATTTTGAAGATCTTAAATGGGATCTTTCTAAATCTTTGAAATTTTCTTTACTATCTTTAGAATAAAGCTCATCTTTTAAATTATGAATATCAAAATAATTTTTAAATAATCTTTCTTCACTTAATAAATCCATTCTCATTCTTTCAGAATTTTTAATATAATAATTTTTGTTAAGACATTTTATTCTATTTAAACAATATGTACACCAACTTATTTTCTTATAATTTTGAGTTAATCTTTTATTCAAAAAATTCATTTTCGTTTTTTGTTTAACAGACTCATTATCATTATTAGTATTATTTTTTAATAACATAGTATTAAATTTAACAGATTTAAAATAATTTTTACTTGAATTAATTGTATTATTTGAATATATTTTTTTTGGTTTAATATGTGAATGATTAATTAAATTTAAATTAGAAACAACTGTTTCAGTTTTATTATAATTCATTTGAGAAGAAAATTTAATCTTAATAATTTTTTGTTCAATAGTATTATTAAAATCTTTCATTAACTGAAAATCATGATAAATAAGATTGTTGATTATTTGGAAAAAAATAATAAAAAGTTCAATAATACCATCAACAGCACCAGCAATGTCTTGTATTTTTTTATAAGTTCTATCATATACTTCAACATAATTTTTTAATTGCAAAATTAAAACTCCTTTTATATCACTTTCAATTAAAAAATAACTATTAGAACTTGATTCATATTTATATTCTTTTATTATTTTATTATTATCAAATAATATTCCATCATTTGTTCTTAATTCTACTGGATAAAAATTTAAAAAAAATAAATCAAAGTTTGTATTATAAAAAAAAAAAGTAAAATTTTTTGTTGAATATTTAATAGGCTCTTTATAATCTTTTACATCTATGAAAAATTCAAAATAATTAAAATAAACATTTTGAAATAATGAAAATGATTTTTTAATAATTTCAGGAGATAAACATGAAAAATTATTTAAAGTTGAATTTTTACATGTTTTAACCATTATACTATATTTTATATCGTTTAAATCCTTTATTCCTTTTTCTAAATAAGGATATTCAAAATTTTTGTCTTTAATTGAATATACACTTCCATTTTTATACATTTTTTTTAGACAAGCAGAATCTGATATAATATTCTTTGTTTCATTATTTATTTTTTTTTCAAATTTATAATAATCACTTTTTTCACATTTATCATAAATCCAATAAGTTTTATTTTCTAAATAATCTTCGTTTAAAAATGTTTCAGAATCAAATTCTAAAATCCCAATAATAGAATAAATATTTTTATTATATAAACTTAAATTAACTGTATTAGAATCTGAAATTGAAATATAATGAAATAAATTAATTGAATTAATTTCAACTTTAGGTATTTCAAGCTCTAATTTTTTATAATAAAAAGTTGTTGGATTTTTATGAAATAAAAAATCAATTGAAATTAAATATCCAAATATAAATGCAAATATAAATAATATTATTGAAAGTAAGCCAGAAATAATAGATGAATGCCTATCTGAACCATTATGAAATAATGTTATTTGAGGGGAAATATAATCTAAATTTTGAATAAACATTTATGTTTTATTTTTTATAAATATGTATATTTTTCAGAATAAAAAAGAAATATTTCCCTTTTTAAAGTTTTGTTAATTTACATTGATTATATTTTTATTGGAGATTAGGTATTAATTCTTATTTTAAAAATTATCTATTCTTTTTTATGTGTCTTTAATAATAAACAATAAGTGAATAAGTGTTAAGAATGTATTTTAATTATAATAATTTATGATTATTTTTATTCATCATACAATAAATAAATTAATTTTTAATTTCTTTTTTAAATATTAAAATAACTCTTTTTATAATTATCTTTTGAAACACAAATACAAAATATTTTAATTTCACATTTCTTCATAGTATAAAGATAAAAATAGTCTTTTTCATCATTTCCAATTGATCATATTTAAATAGAAATTAAAGTTGATTTCTTTTTATCGATTATTGATTCAAATATTTGAGAATCTTTATTAATTCAAAAATCTATTTAAGATTTCTATAATATTTATTAATTATAAGGATTATCTTATTTTTTGTTATATTTTATTCAAGAGTATATTTAATTATTATTCATTGAAAAAACAAATCCTATTAAATTTATATAATGCTTATAAATAGTATATATACAATTAAATTAGATTCTGAAAAATTAACTAAATTATGAGGTAAAAAGTTAATGAATTGAAAACTCTTTTTATGAAAAATACTTTTTTTAAGATTTATATGATTTTTAATGTTATATTAAGTTTAAAAAGATCATTTTATATTTTATGATTTTTATATCTTGTAATAACTTAATAATAATTAATGAATATTTTAAATAAATATCTTTTTATTTAATATTATTTCATTTAATTTTTTTCTAAATTTAAATAGAAAAATTAAAAATTCTTTTCTATTTATACTATTCATTTTCTATTTATATGTTTAAATATATCTATAATTTTTATAAATTCCTAAAATTCTAATCATCAAGATCTAAATCATCCAAACTAGGTTTCGAAAGTTCAGAATTAACACTAGAATTATCATCATCATCACTTTTATTATTTTCATTAACTTTAGCATTTTCTTTTTTATTATTATTTATATCATCTTTATTATTTATATTATCTTTAACAATATCATTATTTTTTTTATCATCATCTTTCCCATTAACTTTATTTAAATTATTTTTATAATGTTTTTCTTTATCAATAATTAAATCTTCACTTGCAAATTTTTTGACATAATCTTTAATTTTCATATTATATTTATCAGGATCACTTTGCAATAATTTCGCAGCTTCACCATTCAAAGGATCAGAAGGATTAGGATAAAGTAATAATTGAGGTAAAAATTCATCAAATATATTAATTAAATCAAACATTGGAGACCAAGTTTGATTAATAACATCTAAGCAAATTGAACCTGATTTTTCATCAACATTAGGATGATACATTTTATTAAAAAAACCTATTGATGGTGATTTATAAGGATATTGTTCGGGTAATAAAACATGAACTTTCCAAATTCCCTAATTAAATATTATATAATTTTAATATTTTTTATAAATTTATTTTTTTCTTACTCCTTCATAAGGAGAACCTTTTGGTCCATGAAATAATACATACATATCATTTTTATTTGTTTCGTCTGTTAAACTTACTTCGTAATTACTCATTAATAATTTCATTACATCTCTTTCTTTTCTTTTATTTTGAGTTATTTGTGCTCTCATTTTTTTTTATTATTTTTTATGGAGATTATATTTTGTTATTTAGATTTTTTTATATTTTTATTTTTTTTGATGGTTAGTTTATTTTTTATATGAAATGAATTTGAAATTTGTTAAAATTTATTAGATTTTTTGATAACTAGAGATTTTACATTTTTTTAAATTAACAATTATATTAAGTTTTCTTTTATTTTTTTTTTTTAATTATTAATTATAAGATAATTATAAGCTTTATATGAAAAGAGAAAAAAATGATTTGTCAAAAATTCTTATGATATTGTATTAAATTGTTTCTTAAAAGAAAAAGAGATTTCTTTTACTGAGAAATATATTCTAAATTTTTTTTGAAATTGAAACAAATATCAAACAAAAAAAAACAAGAAAAAATTCAAATGAAATTATTATTTTGCAAAAAGAAAAAAGTCAACAAGCTATAGATAATGAATCAATTTATTTTGTAAATAAATAAAGAAAACGAGGAAAAAAAAGAAAATATTCATTTAAATGAGAATAATATTTGAATAATTATTAATAACAAAAAATTTAATATAAAAATGAAATCTTCAAATCATTAAATTGATAAAGATGAAAAGATTGATGAAATATATTATAATATAAAAATGATTGAATAAAAGTTTTTCTTTCATGAAAAAATATATATTCTTTAATTGAATAAAAAAATTATATTCTAAGACAAGAAAATTTTTCAGATAATAATAAAGAAAAAAACATTTAAACTAAAATTGAATAAAAATAAACAATTTATTATGAAAATTAATAAAATTTTTTGATTATTGGATTTTAGTTTTTTGTTTTAATTAATCATTATTTCCGATTTTATTATAACATTGTATTAGAATATATTAAGAAAAAGTTTAAATCCTAATCTTATTTAATAAATATTATTAAAAGAATTTATAATAAATGAATTAAAATAAAAAAAATAATGTTTTTTAATATTATATAAATATCTAAAATTGGTTATTTATATCAGAATCATTAATGTTATGAAATCTCGATGAAAATATTTTCAAATTATTTTTTTGAATAGAAGGATTAAAATTATTTTTCATATTTAAAATACTTTTATTTATAATTAATTTTTTATTATCTTTTAAATTTTTTCTTTTTAATATTTTATTCTGATTTTCAATAGTAATAAATCCTTTTTTTTTTTTTTCATTTTTCCCATTTTTTTCTTTATATAATCTAAAATTATTTCCAATTAAAGAAAGATCATTGTTATTTTTTTCTTGAGAAACAGACTTTATATTTATTGTTGTTTTATCATTTTCAAATTTATTCAAATTCTTATTTGAATTCCTATTTTTTGAGATAAATTTTTTAGGAACACTAAAATTTGAAACTGATTTTTCTTTTTTCCTTTTTCCTGATAATATTCTTTTTCTTGATGATAATATTTTTTCTGAAATATTTATTGAATAAATTTCATTTAAAGATAATTCATTTCTAGTATTTTTATGAATAGAATTTTCAGAAAAAAAATAATGAATTTTATTTTTAATATTTTTAATTGGAGTTTTTAAATTTTGAATTTCATTATATAAATTATGATTAAATATATTTGTCACATTTCCAACTTCAGTTTGTGTATCATCATCTAATTTATTTTCATCATTTTTTTCATTTTTAAAATTTTTATTAATTATTTTTAATTCACCAAATATATTATTAGGAATGGAAATTTCATTAGGCTCATTAAATAATGGATAATCATTGTTTTGAGATTCATTATTAATATTTTTATTTATAAATGATTTAATTTCATTTAAATCATTATCAATTTTTAATTTTTCTTTAAGAAAAGAATCATAATCTTTTATTTGAAATAATATTTTATTATAATTCATTTCATTTAATTTTGAAATATATTCTCCTATTTTATGTTTATTTCTTTCAATTTTAGAATTATGTTTTTTAAAAAATATATCAACATTCTCTGATAATAAAGTCTTTTTTTTCTCAATTTCTTTATTCACTAATTCAAAAAAAAAATTAATTTTATTTCTTTGTTCATTAAAATAATTTATAATATTTTCTTCAAATTTTTTATAAGAATTAAACTGATTTTTAATGAATTGAACTTGATTTTCAACTTTAATTAAATAATCTTTAATTTCCTTATTTAATTCCTCATTACTTTTTAAAGGAAGATTATCTAAAATTTGAACACAAACAGGAATTTTAAATAAATTTAAATTTTTATGAATAATTTTATCAATAGGACACTTACACATTAATCCTTTAATATCCTTATAAATAAATGTAGAAACACATTCCTCACAAAATACATGCCCACAAGGAAGACTTTTTGGCTTATTATTACTTTTATTATATGCTATTTGGCAATTAATACAATTAAAAATTGACATTAATTTTCAAATTAAATTAAGTAAAAAAACAAATTTCTAAACTTAAATAATTTTAAATTTAAAATAATAAAAAAAAAAAAATTAAAATCCTTTAAAAAAAAATAAATATATATAAATTAAAAACTAATAAATAAATATCGTAACTTATAAAAAAAATGGCAACAACTAAAACAACAACCTACGCAGTAAGTGCAAACAGTTACACAATAGAAGAAAGTAAAAAAAATAAATAATAAATATATATAAACATATATAAAAAATAGTTCTTGCATCTCTCCGTGAAAAAATATTTAAAATGGGATACGATCAAATAAGAATAATAGGTAAAAATCTTAGAAATGTAAAATCATACAATGGAATAAACAAAATAGAAAAAGATGATTTTTTAACATGTCTTCGTGACATAGGATTATTATTACCAAAAGCAGCAAATGAGAAATTAGTTCAATATTATGATAAAGATATAGATGGATATGTATATTTTACAGAATTTTTAAAAGCTTTAAGAGGAGAACCAAATCAACAAAGACAAGAAATTATTGATAAAGCTTTTATGAAATTTGAAAAAGATGGTTCTGGAATGATTGATATAAGAGATTTAAAAGGAGTTTTTAATGCTAGTAGACATCCTAAAGTTGTTTCTGGGGAAATCACTCAAGAACAAGCTTTTGATGAATTTGCAAGAAATTTTAACGATCGAACTGGTGCTGGAAAAGTAGAAAAATGTGAATGGGATGATTATTTTGCTGCTGTTAGTGCTAGTGTTGAAGAAGATGATCATTTTATTGAACTCATTAAAGGAGAATGGGAAATACAAGATTAAACATTTGTCTTAAAAAATTTCTTTTTTTTTTGAGATTTTTTAAATGGGCTTTTTATTTTAAAATGGATTTGTTTTTTTGAAAAATTTAATTCTTTTATTTATAGTTTTTTTTTATTTTTTTTATTTTTTTTTTAGACGAGATTTTTTATTTTATATAAAGTTTTTTTATTATTTTGGTTTTGGTGTTTTTTTGCAAATAAAATTTGTATTTCTCTTTTTAAAAATAGATTTTTTTTCTTTTTAAAAAGTATATTAATTATAATTATAATTATAATTAAAAAAACATTATTATTTAAATGTTATTTTAGATTTTTTATTTCTTTCCGAATGAATCATAAAATCTTCATTAATTTTATTTGAATATTTATTAAAATTTTGATTATTTAATTTATATTTATCTCCTAAATTTATAGTATTAGTTCCAATTCTTCTAACATTTAAAGTTGAAAAATTACTATTATTAGGACTTAAACCTCTACTTGCATTTGGACTTTTTAAATTTTTGTTTTTTAAATTATTTCCATTTTTATCTTGAATATTTTTTTTATGATTTATTTGACTTTTTATTATTTCATTTGAAAAATTCTTACTTTCATTAATTGATATTTTATTTAATGCTATTGTTGAATTTATATTTGATTCATTTTTACTTAAATTATGAACATGGAAATATTTTCCTATTTTATGAAAAAAATCTTTTTTTAAACTTTTTTTATTACTTGATGAAGATTCTTCTATCATATTATTATGAATAATTTTTCTTAAATTTAAATCAAATTTGTCATTATTATATTTATATAAATTTTTATCTTTATTTACATTATAAGTATTATTATTATTATTAATATTAATTCCTGTTGAATTAGAAATTCTTTTATAATTATTTGTATTATTAATAGCAGAATTTCCATTATTTAATTTGATTGTTTTTAAAGTTTCATTATTTGTATAAATATTAATTTGAGTTATGCCTTCTTGAAAATTATTAATAATATTATAATTATTTACAATGTTATTTAATTTATTTTGATTTAAATTATAATTTTTACCTAACTTAGGTTTTAAATTATCATTTTTATATGGAAATATATTTATATTATAATTTATATTATTTCTTTGTGTTTCAGGAATTATTTTTCCTTTTGAATTATATAATACTTTATTTATTTGTTGAGAATTTTTTCTACTATGATTTATACTTATACTTGGACTCAAATAATTATTTGTTTTTTTTAAAATATCTTTTTTTGATGAAGGAGAAGAAAACATTTTTTCGTTTAATAATTTTGGCGAAAGAGAAACATTTGTTGATAATATTATTTTATCTGATTTACTTGAATCTCCAATTGAGAGTTTTTTTTTACTATTTTTACTATTATTTGTATTTACATTGTTTTTATTTTTTTCAATTAATTTTGATTTTGAATTTGGACTAAATAATGCAGAAATTACTTTATTCATTCCTTTTCCATAAATTAAATTTTGCTTTTTTTTAATTTCTTTTTGATAATTTAAATTACTATTTTTAAAATTTAATTTATTAATTTTATTTTTTATCATTTCTGCTTGTTTTTCAAAATTATTAATTTTCATAACTAAATCTTTAATACCTGAATCACTTTTAGTATTATTATTTAATGATTGATTGGTATAAATTGACATAGTAAAACTATTAATTGAATTCATAGCATTTGTAGTAAAAATAATATTATTTTCTTTTTCTTTACATTCACTATTATCATTATTATTGGCATTACAATTTTGAATTTGATCAATCATTTTTTGTTTTCTTTTAATATTTTTATACATATATTTTGATTCAGGAATTACAGTATAATTTGCATAAATTTTTGAATATTTTTCATAAAAAATTAAAATTTTAGGTAATCTATGATAAATATCTTCTTTATTATAAAATCTTCTTAAAAATTCATTTATATCTTCATATATAAGATATTCTTTAAATACTTCGACATAATGAGTTTTTTCATTATATATTATATCATTTATCATTTTTATATCATGATAATATAATGGATGATCATATCTTTTAATTAACTTTTTATTTACTCTTTTCTCAAGTTTTACCCTGTGATAATCAATATTTTTTTTATATTTGTGATAATAATTATTATAGCGATTATGTCCTTTCTTCATTAAAATTCAAAATTATTTATTTTTAATTGAATTGAATGAATGAATAAAAATAAAATTTTAAAAATCAATTTATTTAAAATCTAATAAAAAAATAAAAGAAAGAATAAATAAGCAAAAATAAAATTAAATAAATTAATTTCTTTTGAGAATAAGAAATTGTTTAACCTATACTTAAGTTTAAATTTAGAAAAATACAATTAAATTTTGTAGAATATTATCAGATATTTTTTGATATAAAGATAAATTACTGAAGAGTTATAAATTTTTTGAAAATTCATTAAGAGAACCATCTATAATATTGAATATATTTTAAATTGTTTGTAAATATAATTCTCCGTTTTTGAATTAATTAACATTAATTTTAATTCAAATTAATTTAATTTATTATTTTTTTTCATATATATATTTAATTATAATAAAAAGTTTAAGATTAATTAAATTTTATTGAAAATAATTTTTAAACATTAATTAAATATAAGATACTTATATGAATTTATATATTTATAAATTATTTGATATATATAAAATATAAAGTATAAAATTTGAAATATATAATACATATATTTGAGTATTTGATAAATATGGAAATTAAAGTTTCATACTTTAAATTTTAAGGGTATTTAAAATTTTTGAAAATTTGTTACAAATTTTTTTGCTTTTTAGAAAAAAACCACTCTCAGAATCAACAATTTTGTATTTATAATCAATTCGAATAAAATAAATTCCTTTAATATTAATTATAATTTTCCAATATTTTAATATTACTAATTTTATTATTTCTTCTGAAAAATCCACTTTTTTACCATATTAATTTTTTTTCAGTAATATATAAAATGGAATTTCTTGTTGAATATTATTAAAAAGATTAAACATTTTATTTTAACTTTTAAACTTCCATTTGATAAATCTCCTGTTATTATAATAAGTTCTGGTATTTTTCTAATTTTTTATTTACTTTTTTCTATTGATTTTTTTTTAAATATTTTTTCTTCTTTGGGGTTTATTTAATTTATTATTAAATAAATAAATATTTCATTTTGTAAATTTTAATATTATTTTAATATGAAAATGATATTTAAAAATATGAAAAAATCTAAATATATAACTAATTTTATTAAATATTAAGGAATATAATTTTTTTATTTTAAACAGAAAAATACCATTTTTTTTAAATAATTAATTTCAATTAAAATAATTATTATTCAGTATTTACTATTGACACTAAAAAATAAATAATTAAATGATTTTGATTTTTTTAAAAAATGGAAATAAATTATAATAAATAAATTCAATAAAAAGTTTTAATGAAAAAGAAAAGATATTGAAAATATTAAAGTAAATTAATTATCACTTGAAAAAAAATAGATGAAAAACGAAAAGATGAAAATGAAATATATATAAAAAGAAAAAATATAATATAAGCAATAAATATTTTGATATATAAAAATTTTAAAATAATTTTATCATTAAGAGGAATAACTAAAGAGGAAAATATAGATATATTTTAGGAAGAGTTAACAGATATATTAATTAATGATGTTGAATTAAAAATAATTTGTTGTGAATTCATCTCAATTTTTGAAATTCAAATATATTACAAACAAAAAAAATAATTATTCTATATTATTTGAAAGAAAAGAAATAAATAATTTATTGATTAATGAATATTATAATTTTAAATAAAGTAAATTTTGAAATATAAAAAAATATTTTATTCAATTGAATTCTTTAAATGAAATATTTGAAAAAATAAAGAACAAATATTCTTTAAAGTAATTTCAATATTTTGGAGAAAAAAAAATAAAATTAATTAATGATGATTTGAATAATTTCCTACAATTGAACTTTATTTTAATGAAGCTTATGAAATTAATAAAGAAACAGAAAATTTAATTTAAGAAAAAGAATTTTCAATTAATGAAATAAAAAAAAAGAAGTTTAAATGTTTATAATATTAAAAGAAATTATAAAAATAATTAAAATTAAATATTTTAATAATTTTAATTGAATAAAATAAAAAATCAAATTTTAAATTATAATTTATTTTTTAAAATTATTATTTCTTCAGAAAGAACATAAAATTCTGGAGAAATGTTGTTTCTCCAACATTTTATGTTCTTTCAGGAGAAATTTTATATTTTGATTCATGTTTTAATTCTTTCTCACATCTTTGAAAACAGGAATATAGGGTTATTTTTTTAAAAAAATGAATGAAAAAAAAGAACAGAAAGAAAAATTTGAACAAATTAAAGAAGAGTATAGGGAAGAAAAGGATTATTTAATAGTATAAAACATAATAAAGTCCAATAAAATTATTAAAACTCTATTTTTATAAATATGGCATTTATAATAATTGATTTGATATAATGAATATTATTTAAAGACATATTTGAATGCTTTTAATAATTAATATTGATGAGGATAATATTTAGATGATGATAATAATAATTAAAAATGATTTTTTGTTTGTTAAAAAAGAAAAATGACAGTAATAATATTTATTTAAATTTCATAAATAAAAAACAAAAAAGATTTTTAATAAATAAATTGATATATATCCTAAGGAATATCTTTAAAACAAAAATACAAATTTTATTTATTAAAATTAATAAAATATCATGAAAATAAAATTTGAAAATTTAGTTTTTTTTATTTATAAAAAATAATTTTGATATTAAAAAAATAATTAAATTTGTTAAAATTAATAACTTAATATATTAAATTTGTGATAAAATAAATATTTAATCTTTCAAAAAAAAATATTATATTTTATTATCCCATAAAATATAATATTTATTTTTCTTTTAATTTTCCTATAATAAAAATGCTAAATGATTATGATATTATAATTTTATTCATAATTGTGAAATATAAATAATAAAATAATAATTGTACTTGAAGATAATTTTAAAAAAGAAAATTTAAAAAATTAATAAATAATAATCATTCATAAAAGTTTAGAGATATTTTTATATATTAAAAATCCATTTTTTTAAAGGAATTTTAATTTAATTTTAATTGATTAAAATTTTTATTAATTAATTTTAAATGTATGAATTTATTTTTTGCAAATGTTGATTCAAATCAAAGAAAATAAAATTATTTAAAAATAATATATATTTAAATATCATAATCTTCAATTAATAAATAAAAATTAAAAATGGAATTAAAAATAAGAGTTATAGAAAATCCTATTGATAAATGGGAATTAAAGTAAAATAAAAATAATATTTAAGAGTATTGAATAAAATAATTTGAGTGTGTATAAATTAAAAAAAATAAAATTAGACTGTTAAAATATTTAATAATAATAATAGGAAGTATAATAAAAAAATAATAATATAAGTGTGTAAGATATTTAAATGATAAATAAGGATGTAAAAATAAAATTTAAAAATAGTATGTATAAATAAAATAATGAATAAGAAAGTAAATAGAAGAATAAAATAAGTTCGTAAATAATAAAAATAAAAAAGTGGGTAAAAAATAAATAAAAAAAGAAAGTAAATATAAAGAATTAAAAATAAAAGGGAGTAATTAAATAATTAAAAATAAATAGGAAGTAAAATATTATTAAAAATAAAGAAAGTAAATAAAAAATAAAAATAAGGAAGTAAAAATAATAATAAATTATTAGCCAGTAATATAATATTATTAATTAATTATAGTTTGTAATATAATATCTTTAATTAATTATAGCAAGTAATATAATATTATTAATTAATTATAGTTTGTAATATAATATCATTAATTAATTATAGATAGTAATATAATATTAATAATGAATTAGGGAGTAATATATATTATTAATAATGAATTATAGGAAGTAATATATATAATAATTAATTATAGGAAGTAATATAATATTAATAATGAATTAGGGAGTAATATAATATTATTAATAATGAATTATAGGAAGTAATATATATTGTTAATTAATTATAGGAAGTTATAAAATATTATTCATTAATTATAGATAGTAATATAATATCATTAATTAATTATAGATAGAAAAATAATATTATTAATTAATTATAGTGGATAAGAAAATATTATTAATTAATTATAGGGAGTAATATAATATTATTAATTAATTATAGTGTGTAATATAATATTATTAATTAATTATAGAAAGTAATATAATATTATTAATTAATTATGGATGTAAAATAATATATTATTAATTATAGATAGTAATATAACATTAATAATGAATTATAGGGAGTAATATAATATTATTAATAATGAATTTAGTGTGTAATATAATATTATTAATTATTTATAGATAGTAATATAATATTATTAATTAATTATAGATTGTAATATAATATTATTATTAATTATAGGATGTAATATAATATTATTAATTAATTATAGGGAGTAATATGATATCCTTAATTAATTATAGACAGTAATATATTATTATTAATTAATTATAGGAAGTAATATTTTTTTAATTAATTATAGAGAGTAATATAGTATCTTTTTTATTTTTGATTGTTAATTTTTTAATAATTTAAAAGTGTGTGTTTATTTCTTCTTTTATTTTAGTATGTAATATTTATTTAAATTTTTGAATGTAATTTTATTATTTATATTATAGGAT
>JAJJLU010004025.1:0-20204 GCA_023807065.1 Isotricha intestinalis
AATAATCTTGATTTATGAAAATATCCAAATATTAACATAATTGATTTAACACTAAAATATCTTTTATTTAAAACATATTTCTTGTAAAATATTCTCCTATCTTCTTATCAAGATTACAAACTTGTTTATTTTCATTTTATCATTTATTGTTATTAATAAATATTTATATTCTTTTATAACAGGATATCCTTCTATTTCTATTCTATCCTCATTACCTTTTAATAACATTATTCCACTTTTCTTTGTATTTACCTTTATTCCATTTAATTCATTCCATCTCTCTATTTTTTTAAATCCATTTAATAATTGATTTATTCTTCTTCCTTGTCTAATATCTAATGCTTTACCTGTTTTCCACTTATGACTTTTTTCATTTCAAAATCTTCAAAATTAACTTCTTATGACTCTGGGTTAATACCACATATTATTTTTTTAATTCTTAATAATTTTCTTCATTTCCTTTCCTACACATCAAAGCACTAAAACGATCTGCTTCTTAATTTTTCTTATAATAATCAAGTAATACACCAAAATTTCCTTTTCTATTTTTATTAAATATTTGTAAATTTATTTCATCTTTCTTAGTTTTATAACATTTAATACTATTAGTTCTTACAAAATATTTAATTTGAATTCCACACATTTTACTAAAAAAGTAAATTTCATTTCCAGCTCCATAAATTATATCATTTCTCATTTCTGATATATACTCACCTTTATTTTGTATGAAATCATCCAATTCACTTTTTTCTTTCATATAATCACAAATAGTTTGTTAATTATTTTATAGAAATTTATTTTTCCAAATATTAGATTACTAAGAGAATAAAATAAACAATTACCATCTCCTATAATATTCCCAATGAAATATTCTTTTTCTAATTTTTTAATATTACTTATATTTTGTTTAATATCTAAATTTTTATTCTTACTTCCAATTTTACTTAAGTTAACTTCTTTTTTAAGAGAGACTAAATTTATTTTCTCTTCTTTATTCTTTAACACTGATATTAACTTCATTTTTATTATTATTCTTTTCATAATTATTTCATTAGAAATATTATTATCATTATTCTCTTCATTAATTATTTCATTTAATATTATTATTATTCACTTCAATTATTTCATTTAAATTTTCTTGTTTTTCTTTATCTTCTTTAATTTCATTCTTCTCATTATCTTATTATTTTTACAAAACTTAAATTAGCATATTTTGTAACATTCATAATATAAAAAGTATTTTCTTTATATGACATTTCATTCATTCCTTTGGTAAAAAATCTGAAGAAAATACAATTAATTCAATTTCAAAATTAGAAAAAATAAAAAATAATTGAAAATGAAGAGTATCTTTATATTTTTTATTAATTTCTTTTATATTTTTATATGAATTTACAAGGCATTAATTTCTGATTCATTCATTTTTTCTTTTTCCTGACTTCCTGTATTCCATTATTTTTTTCAAAATAATATTAAAATAATAAAAACAAATATTATTAATATTTAAAATGTATTTTTTTATTCAATAAAAAAAGAAAAAAAAAAATTAAAAAAGAAATAAAAAAATGAAGATGAAATTAATGAAGAGAACAACATTTAATCAAAATCCAGAATTTATATCAAAATATTTTTTAAAACTCACAGGAGAAAGTTTAAAATCAATATTTAAATATGAAGAAATATTAAAATTAGAACCTCAAAATAGAAAAAATACAGAAATTCAAAAAGTTCTTCCTTATTTAGAATCATTATCATATTTTCATGAATTTTTAAGTTTAAAAGAACAAAAAGAATCATATATAAAATTATTAAATGAATTTGCATGGATATTATGTTATAAAAAATATTTAAAAAATACAATAATAAAAAGAGCAAGAGAAAATTCAGATATATTTTATTTAATATTAAAAGGTACAATAGGAGTTTTAGATTTAGTTTTCAATAAAGAATGTTTAACAGAAGAACAATATATGATACATTTAGTAAAAATGAAATTAATTCATGAAGAAGAAATAGTAAAAAAGTGTATTAAATATAATAAAGATTTATTAGATATTAACACAACTGATATTGAAAAATATTGTAATAGTGGATATAAATTTAAATATAATACTTTAAAATTAGAAGCTTTAAAAGATTTATATAAACATAACTTTAATATTGAAAATTTAGAAAATAATGTTCCTAATTTAGAAGAATATATTAATATTACTAAAGTTAAAAATGATGTAAAGAAAAAAAATGAAAATAATGTTGCTAAAAAATACTTTTATATACCTCATTATGAACAAATAGGTATTATGAAAACTGGAAGATTTTTTGGTGATTTTTGCTTAAAAAATTTAATTAAAGAAAGATTAACATATTTTGCTATTGAAGATAGTGAAATTGGTTATGTTGATAAATTAAAATTCGACAGACCTAAATTATTTTTACCAATTGAAATTAAAAAAGAAAAATATATTGAAAATTATATTAAATCTTTTTATATTTTTAGAGAAGTTGATTCAAATATATTTTCAAAGGAATATGGAAAATATTTAGTTTATAGAAAATATACAAAAAATGAAAAAATTTTTTGCCAAAATTCTATTTATGATGGAGTTTATTTATTAATTAATGGACAAATAATAATTTATACTGATAAATTAATGAATGAAATTAGTGGTTTAATTGTTTCTTTACAATATTCTTTAGATGGATTTTCTGAATTTTTATCAAGTTTAAAAAATGAAAATTATGATAATGAAAAAGATGATTTTATTACAAATCCAGTTTATCATACTAAAGAATATACTGAAATGAGTAAAGGAATGAAAAGAATTTTTTTAAATAAAATAGAAGGAAGAGAAGTAATTGGATTAAATGAATGTTATAATTTTAATTCTCAATTAATGAATTTTAATATTGAAATTATTAGTAATGAAGCAACTATAATTTTTATACCTAAAAATATATTTTATAGAATAATAACAAGTGATTTAGGAGTAATGGAATCTTTAAAAAAAATAGTTGAATTAAGAAGTAGATTATATATGGGAAAATTAAAGAATTATAAAGATAGTTTAATTACAGAAATAAATAATATGATAATAACTAATAAAAATAGAAATAAAACTTCTTCTGATATACATAGATATAATAGAAATACTAGAAATATTGTTATAAAAAAAAACATTAAAAATTTATTTGATCAAAGTGATGAAAAATTAAATCAAACATCTTCAAATTTCAATAAAACTCATAGTACAAATTTTAATCAAACATCTTCAAATTTTAATAAAACACATAGCACAAATTTTAATCAAACTACCTCAAATTTTCAATTAAATAAATATTTTTCTCAAAATTATAAAATTATTAATCCTTTAAATCAAACTAATTCTACTAATTTTAATAAAACTGGAAGAGAATATTATTTAAAAACTGAATATACTTTAACTGATTCACAAGATGATGAAGCACTTTTTAATAATAAATATTCTTCTTTTCGAACTCAAAGAAAAAATGTAAAAATAATAAATAAAAATAAAAATATTTTAAAAAAAAAAATAAAAATATCTTCAAAGGCTTTTATGTCAGGTTTTCCTTTTTTAATAGGAAGACAAAAAGAAGAAGAAAACAATATATATTATAATTTACCAAAAATATAATAATGAATATTAAAAAAGTATAATGATTATATTTAAAACAAATTATAAAAAACACTTTTTTCAATGTATAATACAATTTTTTTCATTATACTTATAAAGTAAATTTTTTAAAAATAATTAAAGAAAAAAATATAAAAATTAATCATCAAAAGAAACTTTAAAAAAATTATGTTTCAAAGCTTCTTCACAAGAAGGTCTTTTATCAGGTTCAATTTGTAATAAAAATTCTAAAAAATCACAGAAAACTTTATCTTTATTTAAAATAATATCTCTTAAAGTCAATTGTTCATGTAAAGCAGATTTTATTTTTTTTTGATTAATAATAAAAAAGTATATTTTACATTTATCAGAAGATTCATTAATATTAAATAAATTTTTCAAAGATAAATCTTTAGTATTCCTAATCATCCACTTAGGAAAAAAACCACAAACTTTTTCAATTAAACATAAATGTTCAATATTATCATGAGTAGCAAATAACAATTCTCCACAATATAATTCAATTAATATACAAGCAATAGACCAAATATCACTTTTTTCATTCCATTTACAACATTCTAATATTACTTCAGGAGCTCTATATTGTCTTGTATTTATTATTCCTTCACAATGTTCATTTACAAATACAGCACTTCCAAAATCTATTATTTTAATATCATTATTTTTTAACTTATAATATACTTCTTTTTCATTTGAAAAATATGATTTTGTACTTTGTTCTGAGTTTTCCCTTTTATTTTTCTCTTTTATTATTATATGCTTTGGCCATTCTACTCTTTTACTTTTTTTCTCATACGATGAATCTTTTAATAATATATTTTCTGGTTTTAAATCTGTGTGAATAATTCCTAATTTATGAATAAAGTTTATTCCTTCAAATATTTGCTTTGCAAATTTTTGAATGTCTTTCATTGCATATCCTCTATAATGATTCATTTTTATAAATTCAAATAAACTTAATCCTACTTTTTCAAATATTATTGCAAAATATTTTTCATTGTTGTGATCAAAATGAAATAAATCATATATTTTTATACAATGACTTATATTTTTTTTGTCTTCTTTATTTATTTTTAATACTATATCTGTTTCTATTTCTGCTGATTCAATATATCTTTTAACTGGTCTTATTATTTTTATTGCATATTCTTTATTATTATTTATATCTTTACATCCTAGAACTCTTCCAAAAGTTCCATCACATATAAATTCTATTATCTAAAATTTGAAAAAAGTAATTTATTAAAATAAAATATTTACCTGGTATTTATCATTTAATATTTCTCCTATTTTATATTTATAATGAGGATTTTCTTTTTTTGTTGAATTTGAAGAACTTTTTGAATAAGAAGAATAAGATTTTGAATCAGAATTTCTTTTAGAATAAGATGAATATGATGAATAAGAAGAATAAGATGAATTTTTATATGAATAACTATTTGAATAAGATTTTCTTCTTTTATAACTTTTTGACCTTGAATATTTTTTCCTATAATTATACTTTGTTTTATTCTGTAATTTAAATATTTATTATACATAATAATTTCTATAGGAATCTGAAGAATAACTTCTATAAGAATTTTCACTTTTATTATATTGATGTTTTTTTTTATGATATGACGGAGATGAACTATAATGAGATGAATTTGAATAATATGAATGATAGCTTTTTCTTTTTCTTCCTAGATGCCTTATATCCATTAAATTAAAATTTTATTTATTATTAATCTATTTTAATTTATGATAATTAATTATCTTAATTAATTATACTTTTAAATAATAAAATAATTATTTTTTAAATTAATTAAATATTTTCATATTTGATTTATTCACTATATATCTATTTAGAACTTTAATTATACTTACAAATGTTTAATTGGAATTTGAATTTTTGGGATATTTTATTCTTGTATTTCTTCTACTTTAATTAATAAACTTTTGAAATTATCAAAAGAAAAAAAAGAATAAAACAAAAAAAAATAAGTAAAAAAAAATAAAAAAAAAACAAAAAATAATCATCAATTGTAAATATTTAAAAAAATAAAAGAAAAACAATAAAACATAATATTATTGATATTACTCTTCATTACCTTCTTCTCCTTCTTGAACAGCATCATCTTTTTTTTCTTCTTCTTTCTTTTCTTCTTCTTTCTTTTCCTCATCTTTCTTTTCATCTTCTTTCTTTTCTTCTTCCTCAGGAGGTAATTCCAAAGTAGGTTCATCTTTATATAATTCTCTAGTAGGATCAGCAACTTCAGGATTAGTAGTCCAAGTAACAACGAAAGCAGGTGGAGCTCCTTCTTCTTCTGCAACATCACCTTCACCTTCTTTAGGACTTTGTTTGAAATTCCCTTTAACAACATTTCCATTAATGAAATGCCAAACACCCTCTCCTTGAGGATAATTATTTACAAAAGGACCTTCAAAATAAGTTCCATTTGGAAAAATCCATTTTCCATGATTTATTTTCCCATTTTCCCAATTACCAGCAATTTTCATTTTTGTATCATTAAAAATAAATTCTCCATAACCATGTTTAACTCCATATTTCCAAGAACCAGAATATACATTTCCACTTTTTTTATATTTAAAAACTCCTTCACCATGTCTTTTCCCATTTTCAAATCTTCCAAAATATTCTCCAATAGCTCCATAAATCATTGTTCCAATACCATGTTTCTTATTTACTAACCATTCACCTTGATATTGATTATTAGGAATATTTGCAGTTTCTTCTCCTCCTTCTTCTTTATGATATGTGTATGTACCATTTCCTTCACGTAAACCGTCTTTAAAATCTCCTGAGTATGTGTCATTGTTTGCATATTTTACATCTGCACGACCTGTGTAATTTCTACTGTTGTGCTCTTGTATTTTTTGACCGTCTTCTAAATATTTTAATATTGTATATGCTTTTTCATCTGGATTTTCTTCGTCTCCCATTTTTTTTTTTTGTTTATATTAAGTTATATTTTTTATTATATTAAATTTAAGCTTTATTTATTTTTTTTTTTTTTGAGAATTTGTATTTTTTTTTATTTTTATCAGAATTATGTTTTTTTCTACTTTTATTTTTATTAAAAAAGTTAATTTTTTTATTTTTTTATATAGATTAATATGGAAAAAGAAACATTCTTTTCAATTTTAGAAGAAATGTGTTCGTATAATGTTGAAAATTATTTCAAAGAAAAGAAATGGTATAATGAATGTTTGGCTAGTCAAATAAATATAGATCAATCACAACAACAAAATGAGAATCATTCAAGAGAAAGGATAGTAAATAGATTGGATGAATATCATCAAAGGAAATTAAAATTTTTTGAAAAGACTTTTAAATCTTTTGAAGAAAAAGAAAAAACATTTCCAAATCTTTTAATGGTTCCAAATCATCCTGCAGAAGAATATGCTTATATTCCTAATATAGAATGGAATAATTATGATTTTATTTCTCAATCTGATGGAATTAAAAAATTTTATGAAATTATAGTTAATAAAAATTTAGAAGAAGTATTTTATCAACCTAAAAACATAGAATTTAATCAACATTGTTTACAATATATTAAAAATAAATTAGATAGTAACAATTCATTAAATGATGAATTAATTAAAGCTTTAGATTCTTATTTTATTTTAAATATTTATCAAGGAAATTATTCAAATTTAATTTCATTATACGATGAATATTATATAAATAAAAAGAATAATACTTTAATTGAATATATAGATAAACATTCAAATCAAATTGAAAAAGTATTAAAAGAAACAATAGAAAAATTATGTATAAGTGATAATAATTATGAAATTTATCCAATAATGAGAAATTGGTCAATTACTGATGTTTATAATATAAGTAAAAATTTATTATTCACAAGTTCAAAAAGTAATGATGTTATGACTCAAACTGCAATTGCTACTGATTCAAAATATTTATATATTTTATTATTTGGAATTTGTGGAGGATTATATAAAATTGGAACTGGAAAAAATGGGACAATCAAAGGAAAAGTTTATAATCAAAATTTATCTTTAAATTGTAATGAAGGAAATCCAATGTTAGTTTATGTAAAATCTACAAATAAATTATATTTAAAAACTAATCAAAGTCATTTTGGAAAAATTAAAATTATAAATACTGAAAATTTAACCATTGAATCTATAAAATTATTAAATTTTCCACAAAATGTAAAAACTATGAATATATATGAAAAAAATATGAATTATATTTTATTAAGTGATGAATATAATTTATATGCTTTAGCTCTTGAATCTGAAGGAGATAAAAGTGATAAGAAAAAAATATTAAATTATAAGAAAAGAAAAGAAAGAAATGATTTCTTTTTAGTAAATTTAGTTTTATTTAAATTTCCATTAACTTCAGAATCCATTCAAAATAGTAGAACAGAAAAAGATGCTTTAATAGATGAATTATATGAATCATTTAGTTTTCTTTTCCCAAAAATAAAATGTAAAAAAGCTTTAGAAAAAAAGAATTATAATATAGAAAAAGCAGCAAATTATTTAATAAAGTCATTTAATAAAGAAAAAGAAACAAAAATTACAACAAAGAAAGAAAATTTAGAAGAAATTGATTATTCAGAAAAAATAATATTATATGGTTCAAAAGTAGAAATGGCTCCTGGTTTAAATGGATTTTATGAAATAACAATGATACCTAATTTAAAGAGTGATTTTGATCCAACAAAATTTGATTTTTTAAAATGGGTTTTAATTAATAATAAATTATACGGTTATAAATTAAAAGAAGGAGGTTGCTTTGTTTTTTCTACTAATAAAAATGATGAAAAAGAATTTACTGTTGAAATTCAAGCTTTTAAATATTATTATTATCAAAATTTAAAAAAAAATAAAAATGAATTAAGAGGAGTTGAAGATGAATTTTTTAATCAATTTAAAGATTTAATAGACTCAAAGAGAAATTTAGATATGAATTTAAATATGAATGAGCCTTATAAACCTAATAATAATGAAATTAAAAATATAGAAAATGCAAATAATCATAATGAAGATAATAGAATTAATTTTAATGTTTTTTCTCCTTTTATTGAAGAAAATCCAGATTCAAAATCTACATTTAAAAATTTTATGAATCCATTTTTTGTAAAACCATTTCAAACTCAAGAAAAAAAAGACTTAAAAAATTCTCAAGAAAATGAAATTAAATCAGAATTAAAAACTGAAATTTTTAAAGGAACTTTACTGAAAAAATTACATTGTTTATCTTCTAACACAATTCAAAATTTAGATGAATGTTTTTGTTATGATAAAGATAATTCTTGTTATTATCTTCTTGGTATTTCTATTTTATCTATTTCTATTATTGAGTCTTCTACTTTTGAAAATATTTTTAGAAGTGAAAAACAATTAATTGAAAAAATTTATGGTTTAACTTTTGATAATTTAATTAAGGATAATAAATTAATTTTAAAATTAAATGAAATTTCTTTATTTTTAAATTGCTATAAATGGGATTTACCATGGTATTATAATAATTGGAATTATTTCTTTTCTCAGTTAAGCTTAAATAATTATATTAATGAAGAAAAAGTGAAATATACTTCAAATGAATATCCTCATAAGTTATTTAAAAAAAAGAGAGAAACTAAAAATTATGAAGAATTAGAAAATAAAGTTGATTTATCTGCTAAAGAAAATGAGAAAAATGTTCTTTCTAAAATAAGTGAAATTATTAAAAGTAATATTTATATTAAATTTGAAAATACTAATCCTCCTTCAAGTAAAAAAGGGAAATCTAAATCTTTATCTTATTTACTTCAAAAAAATAATTCTTTCTTTAATTGGTCTACTAGAACTGAAAAAATAGAAATTAAAGATTCACCAATTATGAATAATATTTATGATAAGTTATCTAAAGAAATTGCTGTTAATTTAGAAAATTATAGAACATTTTATGGAAGTTTTAATCAAGATGATTTTCAAATTGAATATAATAAAATATCTAAATTATTTAATGAGAATAATCTACTTTTATATTTTATTAATGTTTATTATTTTTTAAGAAATATTCAATTTTGTAATTATGAAAAGACTGAGATTATTAGAAAAGCTATTAGAGAAAATATTATCAAATTATTAAAAGAAAATAAAGATGAAGAACTAATCAATCTTATATGTAAAGTAATATCAAATAATTATAAGTTTCTATTTAATAATTTAAATAATCAAAAAGAATTATTTAGTGCTTTATATGATATTAAGAAAATTGATTTTATTTATTCTTTATTAAATCTTGAGAATTATATTAAGAATAAATTAATTGATTCATTTGATAAAATTAATAATTATAAATCTTTTATTTTAACTAAAAAAAGTGATAAACAAAAAAAAGATTCAAAATCATTGGCAATTACTTCATTAATTTCTCATAATAATAATAAATATTTTTATATACCTTTCTTTAAAATTTTACTTGAAGAAGATATAAACAACGATAATATAATTACAATAATAGAAAAAGAAATATATAATAAAAATATTATATTTACTACTTTATTTACTCAAATGTATGCAACTGCAATTTTCAGTTATGATATGAAAGAATCATTATTTGATAATTTATATCAAAAATTATTCAATATAATTAATAAATTAATAGAAACAAATAATAGTGAATCAATAATTGAAAATTCAATTTTAAATTTATGTCATTTATTAAGTTACTTTTTAGATTATTTCAATGAAAGAATTCCATTTATAAAATTAATAAATTTCTTAAAATCAAATTTTGAAATATTTGATAAATTATGTTCAATTTTAAAAGAAAAATTACCTGATTTAGATAAAAACCTTCAACTTTTAGCATTAAAAGGAAAAGTATTTGAAACATTAATAGATAGATCAGATGTATCATTTTCAAACAATGTAAAATTTCCTCAAAATAATGTAAGTATAGTAGAAATAGAAACATCGAATAATAATTTAGGAAATTATTATTCTTTAAACAAAGATATATTAATATATACAGAATTACAACATTCAGGAAAAAATGTTTCAACACAGCATTTGGCAGGAAATAATTGTAAAGATTTTGGAACATGTTTTATATATAAAATATCAGGTAATAATGATAAAAAGAAATTTTTCCTTTTAGGAAATGAAATAACAATTTCAACAACTAATGCTTATTCATTAAATAGAAGTGATAATTCTGGAGAATTAAAATATATTTCTACTTTAATTCCAGAATTAAAAAGTAAAGAAATTATATTACAAACTAGAAGTAAACAACAAATCGTTGATAAAACTATTATGATTGCTGCTACTAAAGTTATTATTTATGTTTTTCCTTTTACTGGATTATTATATGGTAAAGGTAATTTTATTATTGATGAACCTCTCTTACAAAATATTTTCAATACTTTAGATGATTTTGATTATATTAATTGTATTATTCTAAGAAAAATGATTAATGGAGTTACTCTTCCTAATACTTCTGAATATCAAAATTTCCTTAATTTTGAAAATTTAAATATTTTAAAAAGATTCCAAGAATTAATTCCTAATTATACTTTCAATAAATTTTATTCTACTTCTAATTTACAACATAATATCAATTCCTTATTTAATCATAATCTCGAATCAAATCCTTTTAAATTTGTTTTAAGGTTATTAGATAAAAACAGTTTTAAATGTGAAGAAATTGAAGATACTAAATCTTATGTTATTAATAATTTAAAAGGAATTGATAAGCTAGCAATGTTTAATCAAAATCTTTGGAATTTTTTAAAAAATATTTTATATATTTATACTAATGGAAATAAAGATTTAATTATTACATTTTTAAATCAAATAGCAATAGATATAAAAAGAGAAAAAGTGACTTTTGATTTAATAAAAAATTATGTTGAAGATTGCAATGAAATAATAAAAAAAAATGATAAAAAAGATTCTTCAGAAGAAAAAAATGAATCAAATATATATGACTTAGTTCAAAATGCAATTTCAAAAGATTTAAAAACTCAATTTTTTTCAAATGAAAATGCATTAAATGAAGTATGTGAAGTTAATGGATTAAATCATGTTTCAGAATCACTTGATAATACTTTAAAAATTTTTACTAATTTCATTTATGGAAAAGTTGATGGAATAATTCATTATTCAGAATTAAAGTTATATAGACAATTAACTGATGGAGAAATAGAAAATCAAGTAAGAAATATTTCTCCTTATATTTCTATTCCTTTGAATTTAATTAATAAAATTTTATTCTTATATTTATTTAATATTCAATATTCAAAAGAAAATGAATCACAATTTAAACAATTTTTCTTTGATAAAAGTGTTAATCTTGATTTAATAATAACTGAAATATTTATTAAATATAAAATGATTGCTTTAAAACAAATTGGAATTGATTCTTTTTATAATTTTTATTATATAAATAATGATGATAAGCATTCTAACTTTTATAATAAATTGTTTATTAATTCTTATGGAATGTTTAGTTCTAAATTTGAATGGGGAATTGATAATAAAAAAAATGTATTTAATAATAAAAATATTGAATTTATAGGAACTACAAAAGCTAATATATTTAAATCAATTTTAGAAAGTAAAAAAATTGGGAAAAATGAAATTTTAGATATTCAAAAATTAATTGTAATTATTAATGATTTAACGAAATTAATTCCTTTTATTGAAAATAATACAAGAAAAAATATTTCTAATATTATTTTAAATTGTTTAAATGAAATTTTTGAAAATAAGAAATATTTCTTTCAAAGACAAGAATTTGAAGAACTTTTAGTATTATTAAAAAATATAATTCATTTACTTAATAAATATGATAATTCATTATCTTCAAAATTAATAAAATTACTTTCAAAAGTTTTAGAAAATTTATTTAAAAATGAAAAAGATCAAGAAAATACTCTTTTAATATTAAAAGCAATTCAAAACTTTGTTTCATCAATTGAAAAAGAAACTGAAACAAATTCATCAGATTCAGAACAATTTATAGATATTATATTTGAAATATTAACTCAAGAAAGTTCAAAAGAAATATTAAATTCTCTTTGTTCAATTGTAAATATATTATTCTCAAAGTTGGTTAAGCAAAATAAATTTATTTCAACATCTAATTTTTCAAAATTATATAAAAAAATAGGTTCTTTAATTTTATTAACAGAAAAAAACAATGAAGAACAATTAAATGATAAATATAAATTAATTTTTAATCCAACAAGTAATGAATTAGATTATGGATTTTTAGTAAATGTATTATATTATTTTGAAGAACAATATCCAACATCACTTTCAGATTATATTCATAATGAAGAATTTAGAAATAAAATTTTTTCAATGAAATATGAAGAAATTAAAAAATATAATATATCAAATAAAAACGATTTAAATGGGGAAAATCCTTTTATTTCAATTGAAATGAAAATTCCACAAAAAGATGATAAGAAAGATGATAAAAAACAACCTTTATCAATAAAAGATTTATTACCAATTTATTCAATATCAACCTTAGTAAAAAATTCATCATCAACTGTAATAAATCCTGCAACAAACAGATTAAGAAATAAAAATAAGAAAACTACAAAATTAATTGAAAATACAATGAAATATTTAGAAGAACAGTTAAATGATTTAGAAAAATTAGATAAAATAAAATCTTCAGGAAATCCTAATATAGATATTGAGAAATATAAAAATACAATTATAAATATATTTCATGGTAAAAGATTAATTCATCATTTATTATTAGCAGAACAAATAGGTGATATTGCTTGTATAAGAGGATTTTCAATAATTGGTCCTTCTTTTACAATTCAACAAGCTAAATATTTTAGTAAGTTAGTTCATTTATGTTTAAATTATCAAATTAAATCTCCTCCTAAAAATCCTAAAGATAATACTCCTTTTTATTCATATTCTGATATTTTCCCTCCACTTCCGAAATTAGAAGAATTAATTGAAGGTTATACTAATGTTTTAAAAGAAACTATTTTAGCTTTTGCTAATGTTACTATTGTTAAACAAAGTTTATTTAATCAAATTTTAGAATCTAATATTGAAAAAATTGATTTATCTAAAATTGTTTTTTCAATTGATAATGAAATTAGTGGTGAAAAAATTGGAATGGTAATTGAATTTATTTCAACATTAATTAATGATATTATTAGTAAAAATGAAAAATATTATGAAAAAATAAGTGAAGATTTATTAAGTGCATTAAAGGAAAATGATGTATCTAAATTAATTGGTGTTTTATATATTGTTTCAGGAGAATTTGCTTTTTTGAGAATGGGAAAAACAGTATTATATAATGGAAAAAAAGCAATGGTTGTTAATCCAACAATGACAAAAATTAATGATTGTAAGATTAATATTTTAAATGAAGATACTGATGAATCTGATAATTCTAAAAAATTAAAAGTTAATAAAGAAGATTTAATTATATATAATGAAGTAAATAAGAAAATAATTTCTCAATTAGATATTAATAAAATTGCAGAAAATTTAATAGAGTATATTTCAAGTAATAAGAATAAAATTATTATTCTACTCCTTCTTAAAATATTATATCAATCAGAAAATATATCAAAACTAAATTCAAAAAATAAAAATTCTTTAATTAAAATATTATTCAATGAAACATCCTTAATTCAAACATCAAGTGTAAATAAAAGTGAATCATTATTTATTCATTCATTATTTGATCTCTTAGATAAACAAAACATAAATTTCAATAATGATATATTTATCCCAAGATATAATACAAATTATCCAAAACAAATAAACAAAAAAACCGAAACTTTAAACCAAGTTCTCCCAGAAAGTGAATATTTATCATCATTACCTAAAGTATCATTTACAAAGTGCTTAGCATGCTTATCAAATGCAATAAAATTTGATAAAATAGTAGTAGATGCAATAATAAATGCATATAAAAATGATAAATATCCTGATGCTGTTGCAATGTCAACTTCTCAAATAAGATCTCATATTTTGAATGGAAACTTAAAATCTGCTTATACTGATTTAGGAGTCGTCTTTGGAGGAGCTCCTGTTGCTAAGTCTATTTTTACTGAAGAATATGAACCTTATCAAATTACTAAGGAAAAATGCATTATTGGTAAATTATTTTTATGCTCTGATAAAAAATTACAATATAAGAAACCGGTTATTATCTTATTATGTGATTTTATTAATAAAATATTATTAGTTAAAAGTCTTGATGAAAAAGTCGAAGTTTTTTGGACTTCATGTGAGAATTTATCTTTTTTAGAATGGCATTTCCCTGCAAATTCTTATTCTTATAAATCAATTGTGAAAAAATATGAAGAACAATTAAATGCTTTAAGAAGTGTTTATGCTAATAAAATTCTTATTAAATTATATGATGAAATAAATAATATTGAAAATGATAATATATTAAATTATGCTCTTTTATTGAATTGGGATGAAAATTGTAAAGATAATTACCATAGTCTAAGTAATCATAATGAAAGTTCAAATTTATCTTTAAAAAATAATAAATTAAAAAATAATCCAATTTTAAAAGAATGGACTTTAAATAAATGGAGTGAATTAGAGAAAGATTTGAAAATATTTAATATGGAATTATTTGAAAATATAAAATATAATAATGGTTCACTTCTTCCAATTCATGAATTTTGTTTAGGAAAAGAAGAAGATTATAATAAATATAGTAGTATTATTATATCATTTGATACAAGTGCATTTTTAGGTCCTCAAGCAACATTAAGATTTTATTCTGATGAAGAGGGGACTAATTTATTATATGAAGTTCAATCTATTAAAAAAGAAAAATATGATTTACAATATATAATTTTAAATAGAAGTAAAGTTTATATTGAATATGTTCCTGGAACTACTATATTTTATTCAAGTGAATGGTTTATGCATTCTAGAGATTCTTCTTTAATTTGTTCTGTAACTTTTATTCCGAATTATTTTAAAACTTTAACTTTTTTAACTGGAATTTATGGATGTGAAAAAGATAATCTTCCTTCTTTTATTTCTATAATATTAAGTAATTTAATTATTGATAATTTCCCTGTTGTTTTACAAATGAAGATTATGAAAGCTTTAAATGAAATATTTAATAGTATTGATAAAGAAAAAACTAAAGTATTGTTTAATAATTGTAAAACAATAGATGAAAAATTGAGTAAACTTGGAATTAAAAAAGAAATTCTTCAAAGATTTACTAAAACTTTTAGTGAGAAATTTGGACAAGAAAAAGAAAAAAATTTTGCATCACCTTATATAATAGAATTATCTGATTGTATATTAAATATATTTAATTCACTTAATGAACAATATGAAAATATAGTATCATATTTAAGTAAAGAACATCAAATTATGCTTAAACTATATCAAATATTAAATGATATTCACAACGGTCAAGAAATAGATAAAAATATTCAAGATGAAATAACAAGTAATATAAATCAATTCTTAGATACTCAAAACAATAGAATTTTAATATTAAAAGGAAATATAAAAGATATGTTTTTAAAAATAAATGAATTAGGTGGAATTGTAAGAAGAAAAGAAGATATTATTCAAATGAATAATATGACTTATATATTAATAGATTATTTTGATATAAATAAATTAAATAAAAAGGATTCTTCAAAAGAAGAGAAAAAAGAACCTGAAGAAGAACAATTATGGGAATGTTCTCAATGTCATGAATTTAATGATAAAGATAATACTTCTTGTGTTTTTTGTGATGCACCAAAAAAACCTGTAATAAGATCTAAACCTATTAAAATTGAAGAGAATAATAAAGAAGATAATACTCTTGAAGAAAATTTAAATTATGATGAATGTATGAATAAATTAAAGGATAAAATTAAAAATTTAAATATTGAAGTTATTGAAAATAACAATAAGAATGTATTTGATTTTTTAATTTCAAGATTTAAAAGCTTTAAAAAGGATTATATTGAAGATAAAAAATCAAAAATAGGAAAATATATAAATGATAAAGAACAAAAAAAAATAATAAATGATATATTATCATCTCAATCATCAATTACAATGGAAAAGTTAATAAAATTACAAAATAATGGAATAGATTTATATTTAGATGTAGCATCTTTAAAAAAATACAAAATATTAAAAAATGAAATATTATTTGTTTCAAAATATATTTATTCTAATAATTCAAATATATCTCCATTTTCTGATAGAGTAAATTTTGATAATATATCATTAGCCCAATATAGATTTTATGTATTAATATTGTCAAAAATTAATAATTTCTTATTATTAAGTCTTCCATTAATAAATCCACCAATGACAAATAATAATAATAATAATATTCATAATGAATCATCTTCTTTATCAACATTATTAACAAAAATGAGAGGAATAACATTACCAAAAATAAAAAACAATTTACTTCAAAAAATAATTGATTCAAGTGAATATGATGAAGAATTAATCCAAATACCAATATTTAAAGTAGATAGAATATCTAATATGAAGAATGAAAAAGACAATTCATCACCAAAGAAAACAGTATTAAAAGGAATAAGAAGAAAAGGAAAAGAATTATTAAGTAATTTCCCTCAATTAAATTCAGCTTTAGGTACATTATTATCTAAAAAACCATTTAAAAAAGAAGCAGAATTTACTCAAGTATATTATCAATATAGTAAATATGATCCTGCATCTTTTAGAAGTAAAAGAATTGATAGAGATCATAATGCTTTTAAAATAGAATATATTAATGAACTTGTTCAAGGTTTAAGTGGTCCTTATAGACAATTCTTCAGTGATATTACTATTGAATTACAAAGTGGAGAAAAAGTTAATTTACTTATTCCTACTCAAAATAATATTAATAATAAAGGAGAATTTAAAGATAAATTCACTATTAATCCTAAAAACGAAGATTTTCCACAATTTGAATTTTTAGGTGTTTTAATGGGAGTTTGTATTAGAACTGGAGTATATTTACCTTTAGATTTATGTTCTTTAGTTTGGAAAAAATTAATAAATGAAAAAATTACTTTAGATGATATTAAACAATTTGATGAAGGATTATATCAAATGAGTGAATTATTATCTAATCCAAAAGCAGATAAAGAATTATTGAAAAATACTTTTGATGGAATTACAAATATTAATTTAAGTGATGGTTCAGAGAAAAAATTACAAGGTAAATATGATAATATTATAGAATCTTTTGAACAAAGAAAACAATTATTAAAGGAAATAAATAACATAAGATTAAATGAATGTATCAAACAAATACATTCAATTAAAAAAGGATTAAGTAAAATGATTCCTTCATCATTACTTCACTTCTTTACTTGGGAAGAAGTGGAAAAATTAGTTTGCGGTAAAAAAACAGTAGATATAGAACTTTTAAAGAAAAACACAGTTATTGCACCAGAATTACAAAAAAAAGATTATTTAGTTAAATGGTTATGGGAAATAGTAAATGAATTTTCAGATGAAAATAAAATTAATTTTGTTAAGTTTTGTTATGCTCAAGAAAGACTTCCTCCGACTCAAGAAGAATATACTAAAAGACAAATACAATTTACTATAAAATTTAATTCTCATTCTAAAAAAGATTTATTACCAAGAGCTGATACTTGTTTTTTCTTTTTAATTCTTCCAGATTATACTAATAAAGATATTATGAAAAAAATGATTAGTATTGCAATAACAATGGATAATATTGGAATGAATGGAGATAAAATTGATCCTAATATTAATAGTGGAAATATAGATAATGGTCCTGTGTTTGAAGTTATTAGAGGAGTTCCTAGAAAATTTGGTTTTGGATTTGAAATAAATGATGATGATTATTAATATCTTTTTTTAAATAATAAGTTTAAGAATTTTTTGTTTTATTTCATTTATTTTTAAATACTATTAAATTTAATTAAATGAATGATAATAATTATGAAAATGAAGACTTTATTATAAACAAAGGTTTTTATAATGAAATTAAAGATTTAGTTAATTGTCCGATATGTAATAAAATTATTAATAAGCCTATGCAATGTAGTATATGTGAAAATAATTTTTGTGAAAAATGTATTAATGAATATATTAAAAAGTCAAATACTTGTCCTTTTAATTGTCAAAACTTAAAAGTATTAGAAAGTTCAAAAGTATTTAAAGTTCTTTTATCAAAAATTATATATAAAAATAAAGATAATAATATAGAAGAAAAACTGACTTTTAAATGTAAAGAATGTGAAAATGAAGATTGCACAGAAACAATAAATGAAAAAAATGATTTTTTAGATAAAGAATTTGAAAACAATAGAATTGAATTAAAACAATTATATGATGAAAAAAGGAAAATATTAGATGAATTATATAAATTAAAAAAATTGAAAATTATAAATGAAGAAGGATTAATAGATAAATGTATTCATTTTAAAGCAAATTATAAACCAATATTTAAATGTTGTAATCAAGTATATCCTTGTTATATTTGTCATGATGAAAATGAACTTCATCCTTATATTTTTAGTGAAAAAGTATTATGTTTATTATGTGGTAATATTTATGAAGGGAATGAATGTAATAAATGCTTAATTAAACAATTATATATTAAAAAATAAACATTACATTTCAATATAATTTTCATCTTATATTAGAAAATATATAAATTTAATAATATTTAAATAAAAAAAAATTATAAATATCAAGATTGTTTAATTAAAATGTTTAAACTTATATTACTCTCAATTTTAATTGTATTTTCATCATCAACAAAAACAAAATTCACTCACTTAGAAGATGTTATATTAAAAGCAAAAAATAATTCAAGTTATTTAAAAGAAACCAAACATTGTCATGTAGGAAATGAAAAAATTAAAAAACAATTAGAATCATTGATTATAGGGAAAATGACAAATAGACAAAAAGCAGAAAAAATATTTTTATTTGTAAGAGATAAAATTGAAGATGAATTTTATGGTGATACTAAATATGGTTCAATAGTAACTTTAGAAAGAAAAAAAGGAAATTGTGTTGATAAAAGCCATTTACTTAATGCATTATTAAGAACTGCAGGAATTCCAGCAAGATACAAAGTAGGAAATGTAAGATTTTTTAAAAGTGGATATAGCGATCATGCATGGTGTTATGCTAATATAGATGGTAAATGGAAAGATTTAGATGCTTCAAGTAAAATGAATACTTTTAATAAAATTAAAGGTTGGACAGATTGTAAAAAATATGAAATATTTAATGAAATAGAATAAACTAAAATAAAAAAAATAAAAATGAATTTTTTAAAAGTAAATTAATAAAAAAAAAAAAATAAAAGATAAAAAGTGATTAGGAATAGATTAATATTGAAAGAAATAAAGGTGTTAAATATAAAATTTAAGTTATTCATTTTATTCTTTAATTTCTTTTTTTTATCTAAAATAAAAATTATTGTTTATTTTTAAGTTATTAATTTTTAAAATTTTGGATTTTAAACTTAACTATCCAAAATTCATAAAAATATAAAAAATGTCTTTTCAATGTTTAAAGAAAAAAAAAACCAATTCA
>JAJJLU010004026.1:0-20202 GCA_023807065.1 Isotricha intestinalis
ATTGATAATTTTGTTAGTTATTTTTTATTGATTTTTTGAAATTTTTTATCATAATTTTGGTCTTTAATCATTTTAAAAGTATAATTTGAATTTAATTTTTTTAATAATTAATTGAGACAAATATTTAAATCTAAAACTTTATTTGTTTATTTAAAAAAATATTGATTTCATAAATACCAAAAATAATATTAATGAATGATTTTTGAAATATTAAAAGTTAAATTGTTGAAATTTTGTTTTTTTTATAATTTTGTGATTTGTTCTTTAAAAATTTTTCCAAAAAAATTTTTCAAAAATTTTCCCTTTTCAAAAATAAATTAAATTTAAATTCTACATTCATTATCTTTTTTTATTACATAAATTTATGATAAAAATAATATTTTTTTGAATGAAAATCAAAAATTACAATATTTATCTTATTATTTCACTTTTAATTCAATTTTTTCATATTTAATAAATTTGTAGCATTTTATTAGCCTTTAAAAAATAATTTTTAAATTTAATTCGAAAATAAATGAATAATAAAAACCAAGTAAAAGAAATCACATTAATTCCTAGAACATTAAAAAATTTTACTCATTTTTCTGTAATTGATTCAAGTATTAAAAATATAACTTCATGGAGAAGATCAAAAACAAAATTTAGAATAAATCTAATATTTAATATCTTATCTTTTGGATTCCTTCATTTAATAAGTTTATTTTATCCAAAATTATATCTTAAATTATATTGTAAAAGTTGTAATCCAATAAATTCTGATTTTTTCTTGGTTGAAGATATATATGGTTCATCAAAATTATGTAATTCAATAATTAGAAAAATAAATGTTAAAACTTTATCAATTTCATCTCGAATTTTGCAAAATAATATTTCACCAACACATAGTCAAACTATATCTTTTATATATAATTATACAACATATTGTTATCATGAGTCTTCAAATTCTATTTCTGCTGTTTATTATAATTTATCAAAAACTACAAATAAAAATATTGTGAATTGTTTAAGTGAAGGGTTATCGTCAGAAGCAATTGTTAATAAACATATTGAAAAATATGGTGATAATCATATTCCTTATAGAGCCAATATTATTCTTGCTCATTTTTTTTATATAGAAATGCCTCATTTTGTCATTGTCGTATTTACTGGAATTATTTGGATAATTAATAAAGATTTAATTTTTGGTTTAATTTTAATTATTTTAACTCTTATATTAATTGCAATTAAATTACTTTATAAGTTCAAAGTTCTTTATCAAAAATATCAAGTGGATGAAAAAAAAGATAAATTTTATAAAGTTAAAAGAAAATATTTAAATAATAGTACTTATTTATTAAATGAAAAAAAATTAGTTCCAGGAGATGTAATTTTTATGAATGTTGGACAAAATTGTCCATGTGATTGTTTGTTATTAGAAGGTGAATGTATTATTAATGAAAGCAATATTATTGGAAAAACTGCAGTTTCAAGGAAAATATGTTTAAAAAATAATACAGATAATTTTAATTATTTAAAAAATAAAGACTCAATAATATATAGTGGAAGTAGTATAGTAAAATGTCATTCTAAGTTAGAAGATAAATCAGTTGTGTTATTATGTATTAATACAGGCTCAAATTCTTTTCAAACAAATTTATTTTCAAATTTATTATATTTTGAGCAAAGGAATAAAAATCATAATGAATATAAAATATTATCTTTTGAGAAAATGTGGAACACAATATTAAATTTAATAATAATTGCTATCTCAATTATTGTATTATACTCAAGATATAATTTTTACAAAAAAAAAAATTATAGTAAACAAACATTTATAAATTATCGTTTAGGAAAATATATAATGAATTGTTTTGCAATTCAATTAATTCCAATATATCATTTAGCATTAGAAGTAGTAAATTTATTTGGTTCTTTAAATTTATATAATGAAAATATTCAATGTGTAGATGAAGCAAGATTAGGAACTGCAGGGAGAATATCAACAATATTTCTAGATAAAACTGGAACTTTAACTGAAGATATGATTAATATTGCGGGTTATCATCCAATTTATTTGAATGATGAAGGTTTTATGTATATTAAATCTTTACAAAAAGATAATGTTAAATCTTTATGTAATGATCATTTAAAATATTATAAAGAATTAGTTAAAAATCCTATTAATTTTAATAATAATCCAATATCAAATAGTAAAATATCTGTTTTATTTCTTCAATGTATTGTGACTTGTCATAATTTAGAAAAAATAAATAATGAAATTTGTGGTAATTTATTAGAACAAGATATTTTAAAAATAATGAAATGGGATATTAGTAATGTAAATGTTATAAATGAAAAAGGGGAAGAAGAAGTGTTTACTGAAATTTTTCCTAAAAATTATTATAAAATAACAGAAGGTATCCTAAAACTAAAAGGTGTTCAAATAAATTCTTTTAAATTAAGAATAATTCAAAGATTTTTTAATATAAGTTCATTAAATATTTCTGCAATAGTGTATAATTGTTTAGATGGAACATTAAGATTTTTTACAAAAGGTCCTCCTGAAAAAATATTAAAAGGATGTTTTACTTATTCTTTAAATGAAGATATTGAGAAATTATTGAAAATATTTCGTCATGAAGGATATAGAGACTTGGCTTGTGCAAGTAAATTAATTGATATAAATACATATAATCCAGATAATGATGAAAGTTTTTATTTAAATAATTTAACTTTTTGTGGGTTTTTAACAGTAAAAAATAATTTAAAAAAAGAAACTAAAGAAGTTATTAAAAAATTGAAACAAATGGATTGTAAATTAATTATAAATACTGGAGATTCAGTTTTTACTACTTTAGCAGTTGCTTTTGAAAGTGGAATTATTTCTGATAACTCTGTTTATATTTTTGAGAAAAATGATAATGATAATGATATAATTATTACTCATCTTCATAAAAATGAAAAAGAAAAAGAAAAAGAAAAAACAATTGAAAATCAATTAAATCATTTAACTAGTGAATTTGATAAAAAAAGCCAATTAAATAGTAATTTAATTCATAAAAGAAATATAAGTATTAATTCAAGTACTCCTTTTAATTTGACAAATAAACCTAGTTTTTCAAATTTTATAAATTCAGCAAATAAAAATAATTTTCTTATATTTAATAACAGTAATACCTCAACTAAAAGGATATTTAATTCAAATTTAAATTTAGAAAGTTCACCAACTGCATATCATATTCCAACACTAAAATTATCTTTTACTTCAACAAATTCAAAAACAAAAAATAGAAATTCTCCGACATCACAATCAATAAAAAAAAATAATTCTTTAGTAAATCCTTCAGCTACTTTTTCTTTTGAAGGTACAAAATTAAAAAAAATAAAATATAATTGTGTGTATTGTGTAAGCGGGAAAGTTTTTAGATATGTATATAATAATAGGCATGAAAAAAAGTATGCAAAACTATTAAAATATTTTACTCATATTTGTAAAGTTTATTATGGAATGTCAAGTGATGATAAAAGTTTATTAATAAATTATTATAGGACATTACAAAATGAAATTATTTGTATGGTTGGAAATGGAGATAATGATATTGATTCAATATTATCTTCTCATGTTGGAATAAACATCAATGTTCCAAAAAATATTGAAAAAATTCTATCTCATTATTTTACTTTGGATTCTAATTTGTTTTGTATTGAAAAAATTATTAAAAATGGAAGAGCTACTTATGAAAATAACTTTTTATTACTTTGTTCGATTTTAATTTCTTCTTCTTTAGAAACTTTATTAAATGTTTTTTCATATTTTTTATTAATAAAAATTGAAAATCAACAATTATTAATTATGAATGTAGTTTTTTTTGTTTTAGCAAGTACTGCTTATAAAATGAAAGCTGATAATATGATTGATAAAGATCCTCTTTTCCAAAATAGAATTTTTAATATTTATAATTTAATTAAAATGATTGTTGTATTTGCTTTTAAAATTAGTACTCAAATTGTTTTTTATAACTTTTATGAATATAACTCTCTTATAAATATAGAAGAAAATAAAAAAGTTTTATGTAGTTATTTGTATCTTTTATGTATTTTTCAAGGAATTTCTACTATTTATATTTTTAATACTGAAACTTTTTTTAGGATTACACATAAAAATAATAAATTATTTATTATTATTTTTTTATTTGTGATTAATTATTTTTTTTTGATTATTGCTTTTTCTAATTTTTCTTTTAGACCTTTTTACTTTGATATAGTTTATTTTGAATATAAAGAAGACTTAGTTGATTCTTATGATGATAGACATAAATTAATTCTTATTTTGTATATTTTTTGTGATTTATTTTTTACTTATTTTTTTGTTAAAATTTTAAAATATATATTCACTTTACAAGCAAATAAGAGAGAAAGAGAATATTTAAAAAATCAATCAAAAAATAAAGCGGAAGAAGAAAAAGAAAATAAAGAAAAAGAAGAAGAAAGGAAAAGAGTGAATCATATGTTTTCATCTCAGTCATGAATTTGAATTCAAATTTTTGTCTTGTGATTTAATAACTAATTATTTTAAAAAATTAAGATGATAAATTTTAAAGAGATAAAAATATTTTAAAAAAATAAATCAATTTTTATTTAAAAGTTCTTTCTCTCAATTGTTTAAATTTCTTCCTTGTACAATATAATAAAATATATACATAAAGGATATGAAATTTTAAATCTATAATTCACATAATTATTTTAAATACATTAAACAAATATTGCCCTTAAATAGATTACAAATTAATAACATTGACTAAAAAATAAAACAAGAATTGCACTCACAAATAATTTTATCAGTGTTATTTTTAAAATTGCCATTATTACTATAAGAACTTTCAATTAAAACCACTTCTGCAATTTTTTTTGGAGAAATCATATCAATAAAACTTACTTTATGTCTTTTTGAACCTTTTACGATTTCATTTCCATATACGTCAATTCTATTTGAATTAATATCTCTTGTTGTTTGCTCATTTAATAAAAAATTGGATGGATGAGATTGTCTTTTTTTTGAATATCTTGTACTTATTTGGTCAAATGAAGAAGTTGTAATTTTTGAACTTCTTTTTCTTGGAACATTTGATAATGAGATTTTTTTTTGGGAATTTTGAGTTTCAGACATTGAATTTAAATCTGTTATAAATTTAACATTTTTTGATGAGAATGGGGATGACATTTTTTTTATAATTTTTTGACTGTTATACTTTATTTATTTTGTTATATTTTTTGAGAAAAATAAATATGTGAATAAAAGTAAATTTTTTTCTTATTATTTATTTATATAATTGAGGATTTAATGTTAATAATTGAATTAAAGAATTTAATAAATAAAAATTAAGATTAATATAATTAAATAAAATATATAAAAAATGTTAGGTAATCCTGAAGACCAAATGTTAATAAATGAAATAACAAATGATTTAAATAAAAAATCATTGGATGAATTAATATATCTAAATTTCAATCCTGAACATTTTATAAATGAATTTACAAAAAATCAAAGAGAATCAAATGAAGCTTTATTATTAGAAGTTAAAAATCAAAATTCTCAATTTGAATCTAATAAAAATCAATACGATAATATAAAACAAAATATTGAAAATTGTAGAATACAATATGAATTAAAAGAAAATGAATTAAAAAATTTATTAAATCAAAAACAAAGTATTGATAATCAAATTACTGTTGAAAGATTAATCGAAGAAATGAAAGGATACATTGATGAAAATTTTGCAAGACCTAAACAAAAATTAATTCAACAATTTAATAATAAAGAGATAACTTATGATGATTTTATTCAACAATTTAGAGATTTGAGTATGAAATATCATTATTATTCAATAATAAAAGATAAATTAAATTTATGCAAATGAATTAATGAATTAGTTAGTTTATTAATTTTATTTTAAAAATTTTATTTTTAAATGGTTTTTTATTTGAATAAAATATTTATGAGCACTATTATTTAATTCAAATAATTAATTTTTTAATTAATTTTTTTTTTAATTATTTATTTTTGTATTGAAATTTCAAGCCTAAATACAATGAAACACACATACATTAAATACAATGTAACAATAAAATGTAAATATGAGCATTTTTTACTTTAAACTATTAATTTATAAAAATTATAAAAAAGTCTTAATAAACAAAGAAAAATTGAATACAATCACTTATATTTCACAATCAATATCTTGAAGCAAATCTTTCAAAGAAACAAATTCAAAAAACATATTTTTATCATAAATTTTCATATAACTTTTCTCATTAAAAATCAAATGAAAAACAAAAAAAAATGAAAAAATAACATAAAAAAAACCCAAAAAATCCTTTTAAAATAAAGAAATAAAAAGGCCTTATATTAAATACCAAAAAAAAGAGAATAAAATTATCCAATCAGAATAACTTATTTTATAATTTAATCCATATCTCAAAAATCAAAAAGTATAAAAATTGAAAGAAAAAATAACAAATTTAAAATATAATGGGAAAAGGAAAAAAGAAAGAAAAGAAGGAGAAAAAAGATAAAAATGCTCCAAAAAGAGCAATTTCAGCATTTTTCTTTTACCAAAAAGAAAGAAGAGAACCTTTAAAAAAAGAAAAGCCAAATTTAAGTAATAAAGAACTTATTTCCACAATGAGTGCAGAATGGAATAAAATGAAAGATACTGATAAAAAAAAATATGTTGAATTAGCTGAACAAGATAAAAAAAGATATGAAAAAGAAAAAGCTTCTTATGATGCAAAACAAAAAAGTGCTAAGAAATCAGTTAAGAAAGATGAATAAGAATATAATAGATATTTTTTAAAATAATTAAATTTGATTTTTCTTTTATTTTTTATTCTTATATAAAAGTATTAAAAATATTTTTTTCAAATTTGCTTCTTTTTTAAATTTTTTTTTTCATTTTTAAAAAAATGAAATTCTCTTTTTATTTAATTTTATATATATGAATATATTTCATTAAATGGATATTATTTAAATAAAAAATTTGAATGTATAATATAAAATATAAAAAATTGAATATTAAAAATTCAAAAAATTTTACCCTGTAATTGACATTTCATTACAAAATTCAAATAAACAAGTCTTAAAAAAAAAACATATCTCAAAAAAAAATTCATAAAAAATTCAATGATAAAAAATTCTACAATCCATAGCAGAAGGTCCTTCTTCTTCATATTCTTTTTTACTGGTAGATAAACTATCAAATATATCACAAAGAGAAAAAATAGAAGTTCCAATCCATTGAATAGTATCTTTATAAGGAATATCAGGTATATTTATTCTATTTTTATATTCTCCTCCAAATTCAGTTTGAATTTCATAAGTTAATCTTTCTTGAAAATTAGGAAATAAAGTATTTCCTCCACTTAATATTACTGTTCCATTTACTTTTGATTCTGTTTCTCTATCTGTTTCATACATTGAATGACAAAAGGCGTTTTCTATTCCTCCATATTCTTTTTTTATTAATTCAGGATGAAATAATATTTCTGGTGCCATGAAACATTCTTCTTCTAATTTAATTTGCTTTTTATCTGGTAATTCATATATAATTTCTTCTACTTTTTCTTCTTGTTTTTCATCTTTTTTTTTCTCGTAATTTTTTTTTTGAATATAACAACATTTTTTTTTTATATTTTCAATATCATTATATGATAAATTATCATAACCTTTTTTTAATAATAATTTTTCTAAATAATTTGAAATATCTTTTCCACCTACATTAACTATTTTCATACAATTTGTATAAGGGAAACCAACATCAACAGGGACAATTGCAGTAAAATCATAACCTGAATCTATAACAAAACCACTATAATAATGTACTCCATAAGTACATAAAGTATAAGAATTATTTATATATAATTTTGGAACTTGAAAATGTTCAAAAAATAATTCTGCTAATTTTTTCCTTGCTTCTTTATTTTCAGGTAATTTTTCATGAAAAGTAATACCGAAATCTTTTGTATCTATTTTTAATTCATTTTTAAATAAATTTTCTAAAAATAAATTCATTGAATCCCAATCTGTTATTCTTCCTCTTTGAATTGGATAAATTATGTTTAAATCCTTTTTATTATCTAATGCTTTTTGACCAAAATATAATTTTGTTGAGTCATCTATTTTTCCTTCGTCTTCTGTTTTAGGATATCCTACTACTGTTGGTGTTATTATTACAGGTTCTCCATATCCCGAAAATCCTGCTTTTGTGAAACCTGATCCACAATCTAATATTATATATTTTGAATCTTTGGGAATTGATTCCATTTTTAAATTATATTTTAATTGAGAAAATTGATTTAATTTTTTTTTTATTTTTTTTTGTATATATTAAAAGGAGTGGAGATAAAAAATTTTAAACTAAATTAATATTTTTTAAAATAATAAATATAAGCTAATATTTAACTGAGATTTAAAAAAAAAAATAATTAAAAGGAATATTGACAAATCAAAAAAAATTCAAAAAATTCTTGATTGTTTTTATAAAAAATTTCGAAAATCTTACTTAAAGAAAATCAAAATTCCTAATAATCATTCACAAAAATTATATTAAAAAAAAAACTGATTTTAATTTTCTTCTACTAATACCAATAGGAGCATTTTTTCTTCCTTCTTAACATCAACTTCTTTAGTAACAACACTTTTTTTTTTGATTGAATTCCAAACATTCTTTTCATTTTTTCAACAACTTCACTAGTAAAAAAAGATTCAGTTTATAGGATCTCTTTATCAGTATAAGAAGAAGAATTCATTTAATTATCATTAAATCCAACTAATTTTGCATTAGCTTCTATTGTTAAGAATGGAATATATAACTGAAAATAAGTTATTTAAATTTCCAGTTCTTGTTTTAGAGTTGTGTATTAAGTTGGCAGAATATTTTTTTAGTAATCCGCATCTGTAATTATTAATCTTGTAATAGACAATTGATTTCGACAAACACATCAATGAAAAATATGAAGAAAATAAGTGAAAAAAAAGTTAGAATCTGGCTCGTAGGAATCTATTTTTTCTACTATGAGTTCCTTTTGATTTTATAAATTTTTTTTAAATTTTAAGCTTTTTAAAAAGTAAAAATTAGTTTGTTTTTAAAAATATTTGTTGTCTTTATAAAAATTTATATTTTATTTTTTAAGGTTTTTACAATTATTTTTTTAATTTATTGTTCATTTTTTTCTTATTTTCCTTTTTTTTTAATTGAATAAAATTATCTAAAGAAATATCAGAAGATAAGTAACATTTTGCTTGTTTTAACATTTTATCATCAGAAATTGTTTGAATAGTTATTCTATCTGATTCTTGTTCTATACCTTTAATACATAAATTACTTGATATAATATTCATTTTATTTAAATTATTACTATTTATTGTATCTTCTGTATTAAAAATACAATTATTAAAATTATTATCTAATTCTATATAATTTAAAGGATCTTCTATTGTTAATTTTTGATTTATATTTTTTTTAATTGGTAGTATTTTTTCGTTTTGATTTTGAATTTTAGGAGAAAAATTATTTACTTTTTGATTTTCATTTAATTTTAAATCTTTTGAATTTTTTAATGTTGAAATAGTATCGTTTGAATCCCAAAAATTAATATTATCATAAATAATATAAGGAACAGATTTTGAATTACTTTTTTCTTTATTGTTTTTTTCTAATAATTTTGTGAAATTTGGTAGTTTTATTGTTTTATTTTTATTTTTATTTTTTGAATTTTGAATTGTTAAATTTTTGATAATCATTGAATCATCTGGAAAATTTAATGAAAGTGAATTTGATTTTATTCTTTGAGAAACAACATTATTAATTTTATTATTTTTTTTTACTTTTTTTTTACCTTCTTTTTTAGAATTTTCAATTGTATTTGAAGGAAATAATAAAATATTTTTATTTTTTGAATTACCACTATTTTTTGAATTTTGTTGTTTTTTCAAAGCTAAAATTTTATTTGAACTTGAATTATTGGTTTTTAAATGTGACAAATAAAATAAATTTGAAAAAGTATTATTTCTTGATTTAATATTCTCTTTTGTTTTATTTCTTGATAGAGAAGATTTATATATGTTATTGAGTTTTTCTTTTTTTTGTTTCTTTTTTTCTTTTTTAACAATATTATCTTTAAATTTTGAGAAAGTTGATGATAGATTAAAAGTCTTCATCAAGTAATTATCTGGATGAACCTCAATATTACGTGAGCTTTTTTTATTATTCCAGTTTTTCTTTAAAGAATGAGGATTATATTCTTTATTAATTTTAGGACGAAAGGGATAATTTTCATTTTCTTTTAACTGGTAAATTATTCTTAAAGTCTGTAAATATGATTCCTTATATTTATAATAATCATATAATCTTAAATAAACTGAATCATAAATGTCATAAATTATTCCTTTGAAATATATTTGAATTCTCCACTGATTAAAGTAATCTAACTTTTTTATTCTAATTTTTTTTGAGTAAATTATTAATAATTTTTTTAGCAAATTATCAATTTTAATATCATCGTTTTCTACAAATTTATCATAAATTTGGTTTGCTAAGTCTAAATTTAAGTATTTAATTAAATAAAGATTATACTCTTTGAATATGTTCTTATTAATATATCTTTAATTGAATTTTTAATTGAATTCACATTTTTTATTGTTTTTATCTTATTTACAATAATTGATTTGCCTTCTATTATTCCATTTTTTTGAAGAAAATATGATAATTTTGTTAAGTAATTTAACATTTTTTAAACCTTTAATTTAATTTTATAAAAAGAAAAAATATAATTATTTAACAAAACAATTTAAATCTAAATGTTTGTTTAAATTTTTTTAATAATAACCGATTAAAATATTCAAAAAAACAATTATTTTTTCTTCTTAAGTAATTCATCAACTTTTTCATTAAATTCTGCATCTTGTTCAGCAAATATTTTATCCATTTTTTGATCAAGTTTATCTCTTTCGAATTCAAGTACAATTTCAATTTTTTGTTCTAATTCAGTTTTAGGTCTTCTACTTTCAAAATATTGTCTTAAAATTTTAGCATTTCTAGGTAAAATTTCAGTTCCTTCACTTAAATCTTCCACTTTAGGTAAATTATATGAAATAATTTCTCTTGAATCAATGTCAATATCAATTTTACTTGTTAATGTATAATGCAACATATGAAATCTTCTATATATTACATCAACAAAAAAATTTGTCATTAAATAATAAGTTTCTTTCCTTAAAATTCCTATTTGAGATGAAAATCGATCCATTGAAAATGTTAATATTGATTTTTTGAAAAATTCATATATTTCTTTTCTTCTAAAATTTCTTTTAAATAAATCCAATGTATCATTTATTATTTTAAATATTGTACAAGTTTCAAGAAGATTTATATTATTTTTTGCACAAAATTCTGTTAATAATAAAAATATTTCTAATGTTGTTTTATCTGGTAAATCTAATTTATTTAAATTTAATTTTTGTTTAATGATATCTCTTAATTTTTCTTTATCTGGTAATGCTTTAAACATTATAGCAACATCTTCTTCTTTCACAATTTCAAAAACATGAAAATTAATAGTTGCTATTTTATAGAAAAGTTCCTTTTCAATCATTTTATTTTAGTTATTTTTTTATTAATAAAATAAAAAATTTAATGAAATAAATTTCTTTAAAAATATTTAATTTTTCAAATAGAAAAAATTTTTTTTTAATTTTTCCACTCTTCTAATATTCTTTCATCTTTAGTATTTAAAGAAGTCAAAGAAGAACATTCATAGAACATACTACTCATATTTTTAACATTTTTAGTATTAAAATCAGATAAATTTAAAGATTTCAAAGAAGAACAACCAACGAACATATAACTCATATTATTAACATTATTAGTATTAAAATTAGATAAACTTAAAGAAGTTAAAGAAGAACACCCAGAGAACATTCTTCTCATGTTATTAACATTATTAGTATTAAAATTGGATAAATTTAAAGAAGTTAAAGAAGAACATCCAGAGAACATATAACTTATATTATTAAAATTATTAGCATTAAAATTTGATAAATTTAAAGAAGTTAAACGAGAACATTTATAAAACATAAAATTTGTATTTTTTAAAAGATTATTAAATATAATATTAATTGTATTCTTTCCTTCTATCTCAAATTTATATTTAAAACAGAATTGTATTTTTTGATTATTTAAATATAATTCACTCTTATCTTTAATTTCTTTTTCATTTTCAACACATTCAATTTCATCCCAAAAAGGCTCTTCAGGATCTTCTTTTTTAGCTTCTTCATAACAATTTAAAATTTGAATATCCTTATTTTTATTTTTAATATTATATTCACATATAATTTGATTAACAATTAAATTATTTTCTAAAAGAAAATGAGTTAATATATTTTTAAAGAAAATTCCAATATTTTCTTTCTTTTTAGGATTACCAGCTTTATGAATACCAATGGTTGTAAAATTATTTTGAAGTAAAATGGGAGAACCAGAAGAACCATGATGAATAGAAACTAAATGTTTAATTTTATAATTATCAAAACATTGAATTTCTCCTTGAGCAAAAAGAAAGTTCTCCTGCAAGATCTCCTCCATAAGGATATTGAACAATACAGATATCTTGATTTAAATAATTATTTTGAGATTCATTATTCATAATATAATCATCTATTTCAAAATAATAATTGTTTGTTTTCTTAAAAATTTCATCTTCTTTTGATATTTCAATTATTGTATAATCCAATTTTTCATTTGTTCCTTTTAATCGATTATTTAATCTAATTTTTTCTTCTTTATTTAATATGTTATTGAAATATAATTATTATTTTTAATTGAATTTAAATCTAAAACATGATTATTTGTTATAAGAAAATATTTATCTTCTTCTTTTATATTATATTCAAAAAAAATCCAGTTCCTATATTTCCTCCCATAGAATCAATTTTACATGTTGCATTTTTTTCTTTTTCTTTTAATACTTCTAATCTTTTAAAAGAAATAGGATCTCCATGTCCTATTATTTTCATTTCATCTATATATTCTTCCATTTTTTTATTTTATATATTTTAGTTGTTTAAATATATATAATCATATATTTCAAATGATAATTTAATCACAATTTAATTATATTATTTTTTATTAACAATTTATCGCTGCTTCAATTCAGAAAAAATTCAAATTATTTCTTTGTACTTTTATTAAAAGGAAGAGATGGAATAAAGTACTTGAAATAGATGATCAAATAAAATTTAATAACAATCAGTTAATGTAAAAAGGAAAAAAATGGATTAATTGATTTATTTAGAAAAATTCAATTAAAAATAATTTTATTCATAATTAATGTTTGTTAAATTTATACAAAATAATTAAAGTTAAATCTATATAAATAAAATTAAGAACAAATTTAAATGATCTAGAAGGAATAGAAGCATATCATTAAAATCTCCAAAATATTCTTTAAGATTAGTGTTACATGAAAAATCTTAAAGAATTAGAAAACTTTATTCTTAATTATATAAGTGATTGTTTAAATAAATCTTAATTAGAAATCTTAAATCATATAAAACCAAGAATAAGAAATAGTTACAAAGAATTACCTATTTAAATTGTTATTAAATCTTAAATTGAAAATACTGATAAAAATGTTTATATATAAGTAAAAATAGAATAAGTAAATCTACTTTAAAATTTTGAGGGATATATAATATTTTTAATACTTTTCTTTTTATAGGATAATCTATTTTCATTAAAAATTATTTTAATGAAAAAGACGTAAGTTTATTTAGGTAATCCTTAATATAATAAATATGGTATTCTTCATATCTTCTGATATTTCAAATATTTTTTCCCAAATTATAAACTCTATCTTAATTTTAATCAAATTCTTTAACCAATTTTCAACAAGGAGAGTCTCATTTTATGAATTCATATTAATTAATTTTTTTATAGATTTATCTGAATCACTCTTTTTGGAATCTCTTTCTTTTTTTCTAAAAACAACTTATAATATATAATATAATTTATAAATAATTGATTTTAAATTCTCTAAAAACATTTTATCATTGAATATATAAAAAATTTAAAAAATCCAAAAAAATAAAATAAATTTTTATTTTTAATTTTATAAATTTTTAAAAAATTCATTAAAGGTGAAACTAAATGTATCAAATAGTATCAACTGAAATTATAATATTATTATCATCATTTCTTATATTTTATAAATTTCGTTTTGAAAAAAAATTTATTTGTTTTCTTTTTAAAAAAGTAGTAATATATTTACCATTAACAGATAAAGATTTTGAACAATTAATTCAAGTGAAAAAAGAAAAAAATAAAAATATTAAAGGAATAGTTAGATCATGTGAAATTGAAGAATATGTAGATAAAGCACAAAATGAAAAATTTTTTAAATTTGATTTTATTGTAATATTTTATTTATGTAATCTTACAACTGTTTTTTTTAATGAAATTAAAAATATAATATTATCAGTTTTTTTTAAAGAAGATGTAATAACTGTAAATACATTTAATATAATTTCATCTTTTGTTTTGATATCTTTTTGTTATTTTGTGTATATGAATTTAAGATTTCATATTTTTAAAGAAGGTTTTTCTAAATCAAAAGAAGTAAAATCATTTTATGAAAATTTTACTATTAGTTTTACTTTATTTTTCTTAATACAAAAAATGAATGAAAATTTTTTTAATATTAATTATACTTCAGTATTAGAAATAGTTAATGATAGAATTTACTCAATATTATCACATTTCGAATTTAGTTTTAAAAATGAAAAAAATTTAATATCCAAAACTTTAATTCAAATTTTTTTTTCATTTATTTTTGGAATTTTTATCTCAATATTATTTAGACCAGCAATGCGCTTTGCTTATTTTGATCATTTTCTTTTAATGGTTTGTGAAAATCCAGAAGACGAAAAAATAAGAGTTTCAAAATTAGAATTGTTTATTAAATTTAAATCAGTAATTAATATATTTTCATTATTCCTTTTATTAGACCCTCTTACAAATTATATTTTTGATAATTTTACTTTAATAAAACCTTATTCTAATGTCATTATTTTTTTAAGTTTGTTTATAAATTATATTTTAGAATTAATTTGTGGAATAAATGAAATTTGGTATATTGCTTTTATGTTTCATGCACAAAATTATAATGAAATTGTAAATTTTTCTAAAAATCCTTCAAAGGATAAATTACTAATTCATAGAAATTATATAAATTCAGTCAATTCAAGATTTTGGGAAATTATAAGTCATATTTTTTATTTGGTTTTTATTCCGATTTTAATATTAATTAGTTTGTACAGTAGAGCAAATATTATTCAAACATTAATTTTTCATAAACAAATTGAGTTAAAAAAATATTTTTTGGAAATTATTTTATATATTGTTTTATTAAGTTTTGCTATTGCAAAAGGAGTAATAGAAAATGGATTTTTATTTTATGTTATTTTAATGAATATTGTCCATGTTCCGCTTTATTAATTATGGTTTATATATTAATTTAATATGAAATATTTATAATTTAATTTTTATTTCAAAAAAAATGAAAAACACAGAAGATGAAAATGATTCAAATTACCATGATGATTTAATTGATGTTAATAAACAATCATTAACAATAAAAAAATATTATTTTCCTACTTTGAGTCAGAAAATAATTAAAATTAATAAAATAAAATCAATTTCAATGTTAGAATTAAATAGAGCAAACGGAAAATATACATTTTTTGGTTTCAGTTGGACATTCCATTATTATCATTTAGACAGAAAAAGACCTTGTAAAAACCATGCTATAATTATAGAAGAAGAAGATAATAGAATAAAAATTGGAATTACTCCTGATAACCCTGAAAAGTGTTTTAGTGTTTTAAATAAACTATTATCTTATAATAAAGAATCTGAATTGATGAGTTTAAAATAATTATTTTTTATTTTTATAATTCATATTTATTATTCAAATAAACATAAAATAAAGAAAAAAAAAAAATTAAAATATTTCATAATAATAAATATTTCATAGATTTAATTTAAAAAATTAATTGAAAATTAAAAAAACATAAAATATTATCTCCACAAATATATAATCCTTTAATATAAAATAAGATAAGAAAAAATTTCCGAAAAAAAAAGGTTTTATATCTTAAATATTTATAATACATAAAAATAAAGTATCAAATAAATAACTTTAATAAACTTTTTTAAATAAATTCATTTCCAAATCAATATTTAGAAACATAAATAAATATTATTACCTCAGAATATATTATTTAAATGATATTTTATAAATTTTAATAAAATGAAAAACCATGATACAAATACTTGTAATTCATCATGTGATATTGACACAAACCCAGATGAGGAAAATACACATAATAATTATAGAAAGCAAAATTCATGTCAAATTCCTCAAGAAAAAGGGCCTAACATTAATTTAAAATGCTTTAAAAAAAGATATAGTTCAGAAGAAGAAAAACAATTTATATTTGAAAAGATCAAAATTAAAAAAAAAACTGAGTTATGTAAAAATTGGGAATTATATCATGATTGTTTTTATAAGAATGAATGCTCTTTTGCTCATGGAATGGAAGAATTAAGAAATAATATTTGTTCTTTAGGATATAAAACTAGGATTTGTAAAACTTTTAATGAAAAATCTTATTGTAATTTTGGCCCTAGATGTAATTATAGACATATTATCAAAGAAAAAAGACTGTTTACTTACTCAAGTTTAATTGAGAAAGTTGGGAAAGAATTTTTAATCGAATTTAATAAAAAAGAAAATGAAGATATTAGTATATTACAATTATATAATCAAATTATTTCTAAAAGAAAAATTATTGTGTAAGATTTATTTTTTATAATTTTTTTAGTCCAAGACTTGATATATTTAAGCAAAAAATATAACAATAAAAAAAATAAGATTTATTATTATTAACAAAAAATTATAAGGTAATGGTAAGTTTGATAATGAAATAATGTAAATGTGTTTTATAATAAATACAAAGGTTAAATTTATTTAATCACATTTAAATATTCTGTAAAATATTTATCAAAAGTAAAATACTCATTTTACAAATTATAAATTAAATAATAATGTATATATTAAAAAAGAGATTTGAAACTTGATTTTAAAATTATAAAAAAATATATAAATAATTTTTTTAATTATTATTTTTGTTTAGATATTTTTCATAATATTTCAAAATATTATACAAATTAAATTTGAAAAAATTAAAATTATAAAAAAATAAAAGTAATTTAAACAATATTAAATGTTTTTAACTTATGTTTTATCGGTTAAAAAAAAATCATTTAAAAATTAAAAACAAATTTAAATATTTATTTCACAAAAATTATTTATTGTCCTTCTTCTCCACCTTCTCCACCTTCATCTTCCTCTCCTTCTTCTCCTTCATCAGAAGATTCAACACCGACTTCTTCATAATCTTTTTCTAAAGCAGCAAGATCTTCTCTAGCTTCTTGGAATTCTCCTTCTTCCATACCTTCTCCAACGAACCAATGAACGAAAGCTCTCTTAGTATACATTAAATCGAATTTATGATCTAATCTTGAGAAGACTTCAGCAATAGCAGTTGAATTACTAATCATACAAACAGCTCTCATTACTTTAGCGAGATCACCTCCTGGGACAACAGTGGGTGGTTGGTAGTTAATTCCGCATTTGAATCCAGTTGGACACCAATCAACAAATTGGATAGTTCTTTTTGTTTTGATTGTAGCGACAGAAGCATTTACATCTTTTGGTACAACATCTCCTCTGTACATCATACAACAAGCCATGTATTTACCATGTCTTGGATCACATTTTGCCATCATTGATGCTGGTTCAAATGCACTGTTTGTTATTTCTGCAACTGAGAGTTGTTCATGATATGCTTTTTCAGCAGAAATAATTGGAGCATATGAGGAAAGCATAAAGTGAATACGTGGATATGGGACTAAATTGGTTTGGAATTCAGTCATATCAACATTTAAGGCTCCATCGAATCTAAGTGATGCTGTTAAGGAAGAGATAACTTGACCAATTAATCTATTTAAGTTTGTATATGTTGGTCTTTCAATGTCAAGTTGTCTTCTGCAGATATCATAAATGGCTTCATTGTCAAGCATTACTGCAACATCAGTATGTTCTAAAAGAGAGTGAGTTGAAAGAATTGAATTGTATGGTTCTACAACAGCATTTGAAATTTGTGGTGAAGGATAAATGGTGAATCCTAATTTGGATTTTTTACCATAATCAACTGAAAGTCTTTCTAAAAGAAGAGATCCAAGTCCTGATCCAGTACCTCCACCAACAGCATTGAATACTAAGAATCCTTGTAAACCAGTACAATTATCAGCAAGCTTTCTAATTCTATCAAGAGCAAGATCAATAATTTCTTTACCAATTGTGCAATAACCTCTAGCATAGTTATTAGCAGCATCTTCTTTACCAGAAATTAATTGTTCTGGATGGAAAAGTTGTCTGTAAGTACCAGTTCTGACTTCATCAACAACTGTTGGTTCTAAATCAAGGAAGACACATCTTGGAACATGTTTACCTGCTCCAGTTTCTGAAAAGAATGTATTGAAAGCATCATCACCTCCTCCAATTGTTTTATCAGATGGCATTTGTCCATCAGGTTGAATACCATGTTCTAAACAGAATAATTCCCAACAGGCATTACCAACTTGAATACCTGCTTGACCGATGTGAATGCAAATTACTTCTCTCATTTTTGAATTATTATATAAAAATTATTTGAGTTTATATTGTATTTTATTAAAATAATTATTATTTATATAACTGAAACATCAAATTATATAAAATGTTAACAAATAAAATAAATAATTTAATATAAATGAGAGAAATTGTTCATGTTCAAGGAGGTCAATGTGGTAACCAAATAGGTGCCAAATTCTGGGAAGTCATTTCCGATGAACACGGTATCGACCCAACAGGAACATATCATGGTGACTCAGATCTTCAATTAGAAAGAATCAACGTTTACTATAACGAAGCCACAGGAGGTAGATATGTCCCAAGAGCCATTCTTATGGATTTAGAACCAGGTACAATGGACTCTGTCAGAGCAGGACCATATGGTCAATTATTTAGACCTGACAACTTTGTTTTTGGACAAACAGGAGCAGGTAACAACTGGGCTAAAGGACATTATACTGAAGGAGCTGAATTAATTGACTCAGTTCTTGATGTTGTAAGAAAAGAAGCTGAAGGATGCGATTGTTTACAAGGATTCCAAATCACTCACTCACTTGGAGGTGGTACAGGATCAGGTATGGGAACTCTTCTTATTTCCAAAATCAGAGAAGAATACCAAGATAGAATCATTGAAACTTTCGCTGTTTTCCCATCACCAAAAGTCTCTGACACAGTTGTAGAACCATACAATGCCACATTATCAATTCATCTTCTTGTTGACTCAACAGATGAAGTTCAAGTTATCGATAACGAAGCATTATACGATATTTGCTTCAGAACCTTAAAACTTACAACTCCAACTTATGGAGATCTTAACCATCTTGTCTCAGCTGTAATGAGTGGTGTAACATGTTCACTTAGATTCCCAGGTCAATTAAATGCAGATTTAAGAAAACTTGCAGTTAACTTAGTTCCATTTATCCGTCTTCACTTCTTTATGATTGGTTTCGCTCCTTTAACCTCAAGAGGATCTCAACAATACAGAGCACTTACAGTACCAGAATTAACTCAACAAATGTTTGACGCAAAGAACATGATGTGTGCCTCAGATCCACGTCACGGAAGATATCTTACAGCAGCTGCAATGTTCAGAGGAAGAATGAGTACAAAAGAAGTAGATGAACAAATGCTTAATGTTAAATCAAAGAACAATTCATATTTCGTTGAATGGATTCCAAATAACATAAAATCAGCTGTTTGTGATATTCCACCTAAAGGACTTAAAATGGCTGTTACTTTTATTGGTAATTCTACTGCTATTCAAGAAATGTTCAAAAGAGTTGCTGAACAATTCACTGTTATGTTCAGAAGAAAAGCTTTCTTACATTGGTATACTGGAGAAGGTATGGATGAAATGGAGTTCACTGAAGCTGAATCTAATCTTAGTGATTTAGTCACTGAATACCAAAATTATCAAGATGCTTCTGCTGA